>WMED01001868.1:2519-18988 GCA_019650415.1 Pipa parva
TTTTTTGGCCCTATAAACTCAGTTTAAAACTTGAAATTATGGACAATCCTGCAATATTTCCGACAACTTCCAATAATGCTTTAGGTTATTGCCAGCCCAAATCATAGAATCATGAAGGTTTATGGAAACCTCTCCAAAAATCGGGAAATTTCCAGTTATTGGCCTCACCACACAAAAATGTTACCGTCCACTTCTAACCCAGTGGCTTTCCTACAGCAGATTATCACCACGAAAAGGCCAGCCTGAATGCCACAACAGCCCCTCATAGAACAGAGCATTCAAGTCTCCATTAGTGAGTCCTTTATTGCAGTGGTCCCCAACCTTAGCTGGAATGGGGACCAGTTCTCCTCCCAGCAAAGGTTTGATGGACAGGGAGGGTGGTGGGCAGGGCAACATACGTCATCAGCTGCATGATGATGATGCATTTCCTGTGCACGCTTCACCACCATGCGGCCTGGTACCTAGGAGCCTGCAGACCAGCTGTTGGGGACCCTTGCTTTATTGTACACACCTTGTTAGGTTACTTTGAGATATTCTCCAGTGACTTGGAAATTGCTTTGTTGGCTATAAACATATAAATTATGTAGAGGAGTTAGAGACAAACCAAGTACTTTATGTTTGGTTGAAGACATACTGAATCATTCTTTTTTAACTACATTTGTTCCTAATGATCAGAAATTATCATTGGTCAACATTTAAAAATTTTACCACCAATGATCCTGTTCATCCAAAACTTGAGGATGTGGTACAAATTGATTCATTGTTTCTAACCCACTTACATGCCATCTGTAAATGTTCTGGGTTTGTGTGCTAGCTATCTCTCTGCCAGTAGCCCTTGGTAGGCATATAGTATGTAGATTCAGGGGTATATCAAAGTAAAATCATCTTTAAATGAACATAATCACGTTTTTCATTGTACAGAGCAGGATGAGGGGGTTATTCACGAAGGTGTGAATTCGATTGTCGAATTCTCAAGCAGCGGATTCCCATAGCAAATCTGCAACAATTTCCCCATTGTAAAGTCGTGACAATCTTTTAAAGTAAAGATTGCGACAATTTTCCCATAATAAAGTCATGACTGCGACAATATTCTCATTATAAAGACACGACTGCGACAGTAGCAGCCTATTGCGACTGTCTTTATCTGGCAAATTCACACCTATACACTTTAGTGAATAACCCCCGGTACGTGTACAGTATCAACAAATTAAGTTGGGAATTTGCTTTTCTTGGGAGCGCAAGCTCTATAACAGCAAATACAAACTGTGTTTTTTGTTTTTTTAAAATAGATTTTAATGATTGAGGTTCCTGTAGAGGGTCAGAAGAAAAAACGAAAAAAGATTTTACTGGAGCCTAAACTTCAAGGAGAGAAAGACACAACACAGGAAATACTGGACTATGTCTTAGAATCCACAAAGCTCATTTCTCCTTCAAACCAAGGGCTTAAAGGTGAGTGTGATATTTAATTGTGATCAGTCATCAACAGGGGAATACCCAGAGTACTGCTGTAGGAGGCCATTTAGACTCTTTTTTTTTTTTTTTTTTTTTTCAGATCTGGCTAATGAAACTGATGGCCTACTGGGCGTTTAGCAGTGTAAAGGGGGATGTAAAAACATGTTAGGATGGCCCCATTTGTTAGGCTTTAGGGGGTATCTATCCTGTGATTTCTTGGTGATGAGATATATTACTGTTACAACATGATACTTAGCACTTAACATGACACTTGTGCACAATATTCATTTCAAAGGTCAAAAAGTTCTTTTTACCACTTATTGAAAGAGTTACTTTTTGATTCATTTTTTTTACATTGAAAAGTTGTTTTCAATATATAAATCGGCAGAAATATAGTAATTATCTCCCATATAGTGGCAGAGTGCAACATTTATTTCGGGGGTGTCTTTGGCTATAAAAGGTTGCACTCTGCCAGTGCAGTTGAGCAGTGTCGCACATTTGTTTTTATATTAGTCATGACATTGATCTTAAAGGAGAACTATAACGATAAAAGAAATGTAACTGATCGTGTCCAGCAGCAGTACGCTAACAGAAGAAAATATCCCTGATGCAGCTCTCTTCCTCCCCTTGTATGTGACGTATAACGTCACCTAGCACCTGCCCCCTTTCTCATTTCCCTGAAATGGCCCATGAAGGACATGCGCAGATCAAAAAAAAGTTGATCTGTAGATCTTTGTTGACCTGATAGCGTAATGAACGTGTTAGCCACCTGTTTGAGTGGAATGTGGAGTTGCATTGTCTTCCTAGGGGTGACTGAATGCCTTTTCATTTTACTGAGTCAGTTTTAGTAAAGCTTTAGTAAATCTTTCTATGCATGAGAGCAGTTTGACTGGTAATCATTGACTTAAACATCACACTGGCCATTTTAGTAGGAACCTTCTCATTTTACAGTTTGTTTTAATGTTTATGCATTTTAATTCTTGCGTTTATTAAATGATGGCATTAGTTCACAATTTAAAAGAAGATGACTGACTTAGAATTAGTTTACTGCTTTTCCACTATAGGAAAAAGAGTTGTACACCTGAAAACATTTGCACTTGATGGAGAAAATGGAAGCAAAGAGGCAACTCTCTTTCTGGTACCCACTGCTGTTAAAGGTCAGTTGTTTAATATGTTCATTATCTCTGAGTATTAGGGAAATGCATAGTACTTTTTCGTCGTGTGGCTATGCATCTGTTAAAATTAGCAGAACTGTTTCCAACAGTTATTTGTATCTGTCACTGTTAAATGCATGATTCTGGTAATACATGTGGCTTTTAATTTATAGTAACTTTTTAACAGAAGCCCCTCCTCTCCTACCTATTTTTATTTTTACTTGTTCAGTTTGAAATCTCATGCCTCTAACTTAATACACAGGCTTGGGCATTCAAAATAATAATAATTAAACAATTAGAAAGAAGCAGATGGGCAGCAGCTCTGCAAGAATTCACGCCTCCAAGATTTTGATTGGTTAATCACAATTTTAAAGCCACACAATGGCTTTAGATTCCAAATTGAACTGCTGAGTTGTACCTTGTAATGTTTACATGAGCTTACACAGATTTATTTTCTAATACAGAGTATTGCAGAAATCCTACAGTTTAATGTAGTCTATTGTTTCATACAGTGTTTTTTTTAAAGTTCAGTGCTTATGCTCACCCTGATTTATTTTTATGATGATATCAAAGGATAACTGAAACTTTAAAGTCCATCCATGGTTCCTTTCCTTACCCTATATCCATGGAGTCCTGTTTTATCCCTAGGCCAGCCAGGGATTCCTGAAGTGAAGTTCTCCCTCTGTAATTTCAGTTAAGTCTCTCTATTCTTCCTCAGCCCTTGCACCACATTACAGAATGAGAATCTGGAAAGATTGGCTGTGTGAGCTGATGTCATTGCAGTATAATAAGCATTCATTTTCCAGGCATGCTTTGTATTAAGGTTATACATAAGCAATTTTGTTATCTGCAAGAGCAGGATCTGATCTTAAACATAAAGTAAGAAACAAAACAGGATAAAACAATCAATGAAATTCACAATTTCACTACACATTGTTCCAAATATTATACCAACCTTTTTAAAGGAGACAGTACCATAAGGTAAGTCCTACATTGTTTAATGTAACTTTACATAAGTACATATATAAATATATGTATTCCTTTAAGAAGTCTAGGTGGCAAAATGCATTGGAAGACCCTGGTAGGATCATAGACTGGACTCTTATGTTAAGCATTATACAAACATGTTTAACGTAAGATCATTTTTTAAATGTAAGTAAAAGTTACAATATATGGAGGTTTAAAAAAAAAAATATATATATATATATATGTGTGTGTGTGTGTGTGTATATATAGCTTGTGACTTTATAAAGGGATGATGGATCTCTCAAAAGCTCTATAATTTAAAATGACTGTTAATGTAATAAAAAAGGTATCACCAAGTATTGTAATACTCATTTTGCATCTGTAGACTAACACGACCACTCTATCTTAACTTTATATATATATATATATATATATATATATATATATATATATATATATATATATATATATAAAATAATACCTGAGCAGTCTTTCTTTTTACAAATTCTAACTATTGAACTTCATTACTTCTGTTGTAGATAGTGCAAAGAATGCAGGCCACCCCGGGAGCCCAGTTTTCTACTGTCTTCAGGACATTATGAAGGTGTGCAGTGAATCCAGCACTCATTTTTCCACCATGACTGCACGGATGTTAATTACTCTTGATAAGTAAGGTTTTTCTATTTAAGTAGGGTTTCATCTTACAGCAATATTACAAACTCAAATAATAAGTTAAACCATTTCCAGTACGTGATGAGCTTATAGGAACAATCACGTGCCATAACTGCTATCAGTTGACATTGCTGTTTACTAAAAAATATCAATACAGAAATAACTGTAGCTGATACCTGCACATAACTGATATAAACTGCAAGGCAAATAATTCTGGATTTAAATAACTGCAACTTAGTTTCAAGGTGCACTTTAAAATCCTCCGTTCTTGCCCAACACTTAGTAGTATATTTGCACTTTAACTCTTGCTCTGGTGTATATACACATTTAATACTGTTTTTTTAACCGAACCATTAAAGCAGGATTATTTAGATTCATTTGGTTTAGGACAAAATTGGTACTTCTAAAGAGATTTTTATCTATCATTTATTATTTTGTAATATTTAAAATACAAGAGGCAGTATACAGTGTCTTCGTTGTGTTTCCTTATAACATTGCATTCAGTACAAAACAACCATTTATAACATGGACATCTCTCTATAGGTGGCTGGATGAACAGCACATGGAGTCTCATGCTATATCAGCACTATTCAGACCGTCTGCTTTAGAGAGAATTAAAACCAATGTCACAAACCCAGCATATGCTACAGAGGCCGGTCACGCTGAGACCTCCCTTTATATGGGATACACTGCTCTGGAGATAAAAAGCAAAATGATGGCTCTAGAGAAAGCAGACATATGCGTCTACAACCCATTGTTTGGATCTGACCTACAGTACACCAACAGGGTAAAGCTGTTTAAGTGTTGTGCATGGGAATAACATTCTTTGCATTAATCAGTGGTGCCTGTAGAAAAAGCGGCCGCCTTCACTGTAAGAATGGCTCTTCTTTACAAGAGAGAACAACTTCAGCGTTAGGGGGAAAAGAATAGTTTGGAGTAGTAAAAGATAAGGGCGGCAGCATGAAGTATAGACTATAGTGATAGAAGTATAGAAGACCTGTAGGTGGCAGTAGGAAGTTATCTAGTCTACAGCCAAGTATCCTAATCAGTATTTTGTCTATCCCTAGGTAGTATAGTTGACTTGAGAAAGGAGTACTTTATGATCTGGGAAAATGCTTAAATGAGTCAGCTTCCTTCACCTTTGCTCATAGGATAGAAATATATTTGCTATTTGGTGGGGTTTTTTTTTTTTTTTCCGAGATCTTCAAGCAGAGAAGGGTTACTGGATCCTTGTAAAGGATTTTTGAGAATCATTAGTATAGAAATTGAGTAACTGTTTAATATTTATGGGTAGAGGAAGGAACACTCACTTGTAACATATCTACAGAAAGAACAATCTATTATAAATACTGCTTCTGTGATGTCAGAGAGGGTGAAGCATAAGCCCAGAGTGACTTCTACCCAGTGTGAGACATTTGTAATATTGCTGAGATTTACTATTTAATCAAATACAGCGACACTAATTAGCTGTACATAATTTTATCTCTGTCTCAATCTCCAGGTTGATAAAGTGGTGATAAATCCATACTTTGGACTCGGAGCGCCAGATTATTCAAAAATACAGATCCCAAAGAGAGAGAAATGGCAGCGAAGTATGAGCAGCGTCATGGAAGACAAGTGTGTAAAATGTTATACTTGGAGAGATGTGTTCCAGTATCAAGTTAAAATAAAAAACAAAAAAGATTTTAAATTATGAACCTACAGTTCTATACTATTGGGTGCATAAGAGATAACAGTGTGCTAGAAATTTCTGTATTTCCTTGGATAGAAAACATATGTAGTTGCATTTATATTTAATAACAATATACCCTACAAAAGGTATCTAAGTGGCAGCTGTGGTTACACCTCATTCTAGTGTCGGACTAGGTTACCTGGGACTACCAGGAAAACTGACATCTGGGCCCCACATAACTTCTGTCAGCATTCTGGAGATTTACACACACACACACACACACACACACACACACACACTTGCACTATCATGCACACTCAACCACACATTTACAAGCTGGTGTACACATTTGCACACTGGAATACACTTTACCAAAGGAGTACCCACTTAGTCTATTCTTAGTACAGTGCTATCCTGTGAGCTGGAGAGAGTGAAATGCTTTTCCTGCGCTTGTAATGTAGCCTGAATGCAGAAGAGAAGAGGCCCAATAATATGTTTCAATGTTTCCCCGCTGGGCCAGTTCTTCATTGCCTCTGTTTCTTAATTAGATGACAGATTGTAACCTCTCCAGTAACTACTTGTTATAATTATTGAAAATATAAATAGAAAATATTTTAAAAAAGAGGATCAGAGTGCACAGATGTGCAAACTAAAATAAAGTTGTCATGTCGTCCATAGAGGAAAAGTAGAGGAAATTGAAGTTATGTGTTCTCCTGCCTCTACCTTGGCTTTTAACAGCCATGTGGACCTGGGATTCACTTTTCGATGTAAGAAGATTTTGTTTTGCAAAATTCGGATTTATATTTCCTCGGCTAAACCAGACTCATCCTTTTCTCTACTGTCTTGCAAAGATATGCCAATTATGGATCATTTGTAGAATGCAAAGTCACATTGGGTATTCAGGCTGACTTACTGGGGAGGATCTAATAATTGGGCAAATTCAAAAAATATTTATTGCATCACTTATTTTGGATAAAATCCACATGAGCTGATTATATTGCAAGTGAATTATGCATAGATGGAGTAGCACAGTGGCCAGCCTCAGAATTGTATCACTTTATACTCATAGATAGAAAGAGGATGTTCCAAAGGGGAAGAAACAGGGTGAGTAGTTAAAGAGCTATTAACAGATTTCAGTTGGGATAGTATAATGCAGGCCAAGTTTGGAGGAACAACTGGTGATGCAAAGCAGAAGAACGATCTAGGTGAAAATACATTAAGATGAAGGACTCTGATTTATTTTAGAGTAGCCATTGGTCTCTTTATTGGGCTTGGTCTGTAAAAATAATATCCTATTACATCTGCTTAAAAACCCAGGAAAGTAAAGAATACATGGATATTACGTCCAAAGTAAAACCATATGGTATCATAAATACATTAGGCACAAGGGTGGATTTGTTAAAAATGTGTTTTCAGTGGCTCAGTGGAGGTTGCGAGAATTTAGACCAACCATTTCAAGTGTGAAAGGATCTCAGCCATGCAACAGATGTTGAACACTGGAGGATATCAATCCCGGCATGTTTGCCCAGACAAACGGTTTTACTTTTGTTTTGCTGCAAAATTTTTTTAACTTTATTTTAATCTTTTTTTTTTGGGGGGGGTTGGTTTAGAAAACCGTTTGAAATAAAACCAGTTTTGAAAAGGGGAGTAATAACAAAAAAAAATGTAAATACCTTAAAATGACTAGGTATTGGGTGCAAAAGTTAGACTTGGAAAGACCGCCTAAATCTTGTTGAATTCCAGATGACACATTGGGTTAATTCAGCATAGTGCGAACTTACCTCCCGATCCTTCTACTCGAGTCGCCTCGCGAGACTGGAATACCTTTAAAGCGTTCGCTGATGTCCGTGTGTAGAACATCAGCGAGCACGTAACAGTTTGTGCGAGCTAATGCGAAGGATCGGGAGGTAAGTTCGCAATATGCTGAATTACCCCCTGGGTCTTTCCGAGTTTACAGGGAGAAATCTCACATTGTTGTTGTGAGATTTCTTTTGAGAACGAGTTTTTAGATCCAGATTTTTCAAAATTTTCGATGGAAAGGTAGCCATGCTACTAATGTAAAGTATGGCTCCCTATCTACTGAAAAAATTTCAAAAAATTTAGATTGAAAAACTCAATCTCGAGAAATCTCTCGAGAACAATGCGAGATTTCCCCCTGTAAACTCGGAAAGACCCAGAGCAGTCTTTCCGAGTTTACTAAATTTCGCTCAAATTTAAGTGTGTGCTTACAGACATTCTAGTTGAACAGACGAGTTGGGATTGATGTAATCAACATGTATAAAGTAATAAAATGCATGAATTCAACTTGAAAGATAAAATTTTACCAGTGTTGTATCGAAATATCTACCGTGCCAAGCCAAATTGGGAACTTTTATTTTTCTGGAATTATTGATCTAAACCTGCTTGTATTGTTTGGTGATGTTTCATTTGACTCTGATGCAATTCTTTTACATTGGTAGAGAGCGCCAGTGGGTTGATGACTTCCCTCTGCATCGCAGTGCATGTGAAGGGGATGCCACCCTGCTAAGCCGACTACTAGATGAGGGCTTATCCGTTAACCAGCTGGACAATGACCAGTGGGCACCAATTCACTATGCATGCTGGTAAGTGCCATCTATGTTCAGCTTTTCTTTATGGCAAATAGAATCCCTACAATACAGGGAAATTTTATGTTCAGTTTCCACTTATAGTTTATGTAAGTTTACATGTGGCAGTATTAAATTACATACGTTCTTTAACTGCTTGTTATATTCAAGTCAAATCATTTTCATAGTTATGCATTGTTCTTTTAATAATTTGTACAAGGTATGGAAAAGTGGAAGCAACAAGTATGTTGTTAGAGAAAGGAAAATGCAATCCTAATCTTTTAAATGGACAACAAAGTTCCCCACTTCATTTTGCTGCTGGAGGAGGACATGCTGATATTGTACAGATCCTACTCAGTCATCCAGAGACTGACCGGGTGAGTCCTTAGCCTGATCTGTATATATTATTAAAATAATTACCGGCACCATTTTTCTGTACCAGTGATGGCTGGTAAGTCTGTAGCAGCACCTCAAATTACTAGGCACAACGCTGCTGCAACAGAAACAGAAGCCAGTTCATTATTAAAGGAGACCTAAAGTGAAAAAATAAAAAACAAGTGTTTACATACTTACCTTATACTGAGCCGACTGATTACAGTCACAACCGCATGAGCTGTGCTCTAATTAGCCGGCTCCTGATGCTTCCCCCGACGCCTCCTGCACAGCGCGCTGGCTGACAAAGAAGCCAGCGCGCAGCTCCTTCTTCTCCTTCCCCGGCCTCATACATCATCACGCTCATTGCGGGGAGCGTTCTCATTAGCCCCAACAATGAACCTGATGATGTTTAAGCCCTGAAACACCAGTGGTATAACAGGGTGGGAGGAGCTGTGGCTACCCTTCTAATTTGTTTAAATAATTACTCATTGGGTGTGATACTGAATTGGCAGTCAATGTGCAATGACAGTTTATCTAAGATAATAGTAGCATTCGTTTCGGTTCACTGCTGCTTAGGCTTGGTTGGAAGTTTCTGAATGGGTTGTACACTGCTTATATTACTCATGTAATAACTCTTTCTCCATGTGTCATTACAGCACATTTCTGACCAACAAGGGAGGTCACCTGTGGACATTTGTGAAGAGAACAAACAGAACAAATGGGAAGAAACTGTCCAGCTTCTAAAGGATGCACTTAATAAACCTGTATGTTACATGCTACTTGGGGGACAGTTACAGTGGCCCTTCCAAATGACCACTAGCTTCCACCAAATCTCTTTGTTTCATCCGCCCCACAAAATGATCTAACTGGTTTAATCTTTGTGCTGTTATTTTACCCATGGCTAAGTTAAGCAAGGCAGTCTGCATATTATATATTTCTAACTGAATGGAGTAGTTACAATGGGATTATACCACACTGTGTAACGCTGGAACATGCTGTCTTTATTTACTAAGTTCCATCTTTGATTGGACTACACACCAGCAAGAAAGATTTATGGATTCTGCAATTCTTCAAGAGTGCAGGGGCTTTTCTTTGTGGGAGCCCTGAGAAAAAGATTGGTTCATTAGGTCAAAATATGTCAAATATTTGATTTTAGTATTGGGCCCCAGAAATCGACACTGGTGTCTGATCCTGTAGACTAAGTATATCCCCTCAAGGCTCAGAAGGAATACAGCAGGGTTTTTTTCTCATAAACAAAGTAGTGTCAGTCTGAAACATGAATGTTACCTACATCACACTGTCCAATAAAATGGGAGCTGATGTATTTTTGGCATGGGTCAGAGGTCTATTGTAGATTTAAATACACCAGAATCTATGTTAACAGTTTCTGGACCTTGTTACTTTTCTAAGTACAATCTACCAATAAGAATTTAGGTAAAATGTGGGTACGGTCACATTTCCATGCTATGCTGCATTTAACACGATGAAATGCTGCCTCCAGCGTTTTTCTGTATTTAAATTGCATTATGTCACATAATTTAAATTTTAAAAAATGCTGTAGGCAGCCATCCAGCAAGTGTGACTGTACCTACTTTATTATCTATAGCATTTTCAACTAAAAAGTTTTTTTTTTTTTTTTTTAAATTTCTCTGTGTGTAGTATGAGAAAGTGCGTATATATCGGATGGATGGCTCGTACCGTTCGGTGGAGTTAAAGCATGGCAATAATAATACTGTGCAGCAGATTATGGAGGGAATGCGACTTTCACAAGAAACACAGCAGTATTTTACAATTTGGATCTGTTCAGAAAACATAAGTAAGATTACCATATATATACTTGTCCAGCAGATATGTTTAAACCATGTGCCATCTTCCACATACAGACAGTCCATTTTTAACAAGAGGTGGTTAAACACAACTAGGTTTCCAAAATAGCCACCATGAACTTTGTGCAATATTATTAACTTTATTTTGCTAGGCAATATGATTATTTTTGGATCTCCCTGTTGTCCAGTGCTTTTGTGCAGTCAAGAAGTGGTGTTAAAGTAAATGTAACCACTGGAAACCATGTTGTGAAGCTTGTTAGACCTGGGAAATTCTTTCCTACTACTTTTTCACTCAAACTTTTTTTTTTTTCTTTTCCCTCCCAAGGTCTCCAGCTGAAGCCATTTCACAAGCCATTGCAGCACATAAGAGACTGGGCAGAAATAGTTTCTGAACTGACCAATCTAGACCCTCAAAGGGAGACTCCGCAACTCTTCCTCAGGAGGGATGTGAAACTACCACTAGATGTAGAGAAAAAGGTAAAAGTCCAAATCCTTTTTACAGTATCCAGGGAGCCAAGCCAGGGTAATGTATAAAATGCAGGAAGCTCAACAAAGTACTGAGCTTATGGAACAATTACAGTCTGGGTGCTCAAGTGTGCTAGCTCCACTCCAAATCATATATTTGTATGTATGTTTAATTGTATTTATAAAGTGCCACAGATTTACACAGCGCTGTAACATTCATCAACACAAATATAATACAGACGTGGGAAAAGTGCATTGTACAATACAAGTATAATATCACAAGGATACTTCACTTTAAAGGAGATCTAAAGTAAAAAAATAAATAAAAAAGAACTGTTAAAATACTTACCTTATACAGAGCCGATTGATTACAGTCACAGCATGAGTTGTGGTGTAATTAGCCGGCAGCCGATGCTTCCTTCACAGTGCTAGCTGACTGCCAGCCAGCGCAAAGTTCCTCCCACCTTGTTTCACTCGTGCAAAAAAGGACTTAAACGTCATCACATTTATTGCAGGAGCTAATGAGAACGCTCTCTGCAATGAGCATGATGATGTATGAGGCTGGGGAAGGAGCTGTGTGCGCTGGCTTCTTAGCCAGCGCGCTGTGAAGGAGGCATCGGGGGAAGCTTCGGCTGCCTGCTAATTACAGTCAGCTCTGTATAAGGTGAGTATTTTAACAGTTCTTTTTTATTTTTTTTACTTTTAGGTCTCCTTTAAGTGCTAGGTTGTGGTTGACACAAGGTTGGAGGTCCCTGCCCTAAAGAGCTTACAGTCTAAATATTTAAAATCCAAACTTTTATTGTTCACTTGTGTCTTCAGCTGATGTTTTGGTTATTAAATGGAACAATAAAGTTAGGATTCTATGTATAGATTTGGAGTGCCCGGAGCATATGTGACAATGAACTCAAAATATAATGCTTTCGTGGAGAGCATGGTAAACAGTTATCATTCCTGCACAGGTATTATAATTAAGAAAAGAGACAGACTGCTCACCTTGACTGGTTCCCTGAGCAGACGTTTTTGTCTGGTGCCTTTTGAAATTTTAGAGTAAATCTCTGTTACTTCTGCTGAGTTTATTACAATACTTTGTTCTACAGTTCGGGGCATTTCATTTATTTTTATAAAAGGCCTATAGTTTATAAGTAAAAAAGAGACCATTTTGCACACCTCTTTCCTTGTTATGAGCAAAGAATGTCATGTATGTTTTGAATTTCCACCGTCAGAGAGATTCCTAGTGCAGAAATGCTTGGTAAAGTGAATTAAAGCAGACATTTTACTTGCTTTGAAAGTGGCAGTTTGTGTTCATAATGGTGTATTAGAAAGAAAAAAAAAAACATTTGTTTTAGCATCAAAAAATAGAAAAAAGTTCAGTTTGGCAGTTATTCCTGGCAAGTATTGGTAAAAATGTTGTCTTTGAAGTTAAATTAGTGATTTGCATGAATTTCCATTATTTTCAGTCTGTTTTTCTTCTTTGTGGCTGTTGCCATATTTTACTTATTAGTAAACAAACACATGCCTATTCCCTTTATTTGCTATGGAACTTTAGATAATGCATATTCATAAAGTGTCCCAGAAAGCCCAATTTCAGAGAGAGGCACAACACAAAGAGATAAGAATCAGAAATGAGCAATTTTCTTTTATTTGTATTAGTGGTCCTTTAAATCACTAGACTCTGAGTTGCTTGCATTCCATTCCATCTTTAAATTGGTGCATTCACTCTTCAATGTTTATGTTGTGTCTGGTGTGTTTATTTTTTTATGTCTCACCAAATATTCAAATAGATTGAAGACCCTCTGGCGATACTCATTCTTTTTGATGAAGCAAGATACAACCTTTTAAAGGGTTTCTACCCTGCACCTGATGTCAAGCTCATCACATTGGCAAGCCTTCTCCTGCAGATAGTCTATGGCAATTACGAAAGCAAAAAGCACAAACAGGGATTTTTAAAGTAAGTTCATTTGATCCATATGTCTGTGTAATATTGGTAGTGGCCTGTACAGACCATGCTGAAAGTTATTTTTTTATTTTAAACTTTCTAGTGAAGAAAATCTAAAATCAATTGTACCAGTTACTAAGGTGAAGAGCAAAGCACCTCACTGGACCAGTCGAATTCTGCATGAGTATAAGGTATATTCATTTGTTAAAGGGACAGTAAAACCATTAAAAAAATAAATAAATTATATATATATATATATATATATATATATATATATATATCTGTTATTTTAACATTTGTTGTACTTGTTACTAGGTGGCCAATAAATAGAAAGCTCTTTATTTACAGGCTTTAATGTCCCTTTAATGTCACATCCTAATTTAGCTGCAACAAACAGGTTAGATCCTGTTGCTATGTAGACCTTTACAATTTATTTATAATCTCATCCCATTAGTCAAGGTATATTAAAGGTAAACTAAGACTACAATATAAGCTGCTAACAAATGGAAATACAATATTTACAAATAAATATGTATGCTTTAGGGTTTTCTTTCCCCTTTGGAAAGTTAAATACATGCATGAGCTATTCTCCCTGTTTTTACATTTTTTTTTTTTTTTTTTTTATTCCTGCTTAGAATCTCAGGTGTTTCCTTGTGTTTATGTATATAGTGAGGCAGTAGTTGTCGAGAAATAAGAGATGGCTGACCTATTGATTGTACTGTCTTTTGTTTTCTGCGTTTTCCATTCAGACTCTGAGCACAAGTGAGGGAGTTAGTAAGGAGATGCATCATCTGCAGCGCTTGTTTCTCCAGAATTGCTGGGATATACCAACCTATGGTGCAGCATTTTTCACTGGCCAGATCTACACCAAGGGAAGCTCCAGCAGTCACAAAGTCATTCGAGTGTATGTAGGTGTCAACATTAAGGGGCTTCATCTCCTGAATTTAGAAACAAAGGTAACCATGAGAGATGTGCAAGAGGCTGTAGCACCCTCCAAAAATTAATTTCTTATACGAGAGAGATTTTCAAGTAACAGCGCCACCTTGTGGCCACTGTGCTATCTGCGGCAATATATAGCACAACGATTCTGTGGTTTAAATAATCTGCACTAGAGTACTTGTATTTTTTTGAATTTATATTTTATTTTGCCAGGAAAGATTAATGAACACAAATATCCACATACATCATTATCATGTGGTCATGTTTTACTGGACAATCAAAGCAAAATTAATCAAATTATACGACAGCCGCCTCTCTATGTACAACTGTAAATATGTAAAGGAGGAATTCCCTACCATATGCCCATGATAAGCTTAACTCTTCTCTTTCAGTAGAAGTGATGTAGTTGTTTCTTACAGTTTCTTTATTTGGGATTGAAGTTGATTTACAAAAGGTTACGTTATATCTAATCACTGTTCATGTGCAATCTCCGAATGACTGTACCAGAGGATAAAACAAAATGGTTGTTGACTTTGCTAATAAATCTTCTTTTCATGTTTCTTGTTGGTACAGGCCCTTCTGATCAGTTTAAAGTTTGGTTGTTTCATGTGGCAGTTGGGAGATGAAGACACTTGTTTCCAGATTCACAGTATAGGAAATAAAATGAGTTTCATTGTTCACACAAAACAAGTAAGTGCTCAGCTACAAAATGATGTCAAGAGAGCAAGCAGCAGTGATGTCGGCAAAAGTAACTTAATACAACATATGTCAATAGTGTACTGCTATTCAATAACCAGAGACTGTATTCTCTTCTATACAAAATTCTGTACCCAGTGAAAGGGATTGTATAGGAGTAGATGGAACTGTTGTTAGGTAGGAAGTAATATAGAAACATCACAAGTGTTATTGGAGAAGAAGCTGTTATGTACTGAAAAATTGATTCCCTAATATGAAGTAGGATTATTTACAAATTAAATCCATCCATGAGAGCACTGCCTTAAAGGCGCTATGTCAGGGGTGGGCAATTTCTTTTGCCATAGGGCTGCATGAATAGCTGGGGGACACGTCTAGCATGCTGACACCTATGATAGTTGGCTACACCACCCCTCCCGTTTTTACATCCTCACGCGGGCCAGTCGGAGATGTCTGGAGGGCCGGATTCATAGTTTGCCCACCCCTGCGCTATGTGCTGTTACATAAATTCAAAATCACAAAAATCGATGGTTTGAATTTTTTCATTACTTTTTATATTAACAATATAGAGGAAATGCTCACATTGTATCATGGTTAGTAAGAGATACACTTACTCTATTTAATTGATGATGGTAACAGCGATTTTTTTTTTTTTTTTTTTTTAACAGGCTGGCCTTGTAGTTAAGCTGCTGATGAAGTTAAGTGGGCAGTTCACTCCAAGTGACAGGAATGTTTCAGAGCACTTTGGTTATTGTTAAACAACAGAAAATGGATTCCTGCATCATCCACTTGCTTTTCTATCCATCTGCCTATAAATGGTTGCCAGGCATTTATCTGAATAATAGATTCCTTTTATAGAGTCTGTTTGCTACTTTCAGAGTTTTATAATAATGCATCTCATGATCTTTAACTTTGTTTATACTTTTGTATGTAAAAATGAAAATGTTGCACAGTAAAGTTATAAAGTTAAAAAAAGAAGAAAAAAATTTATATATAAATATTTATTGATCATGGATAGTTTCTTTTGTATTTTGACTGAACAAGTTCCTTGAAGTAATTTTACATTTATTCACTTTGTCTTTACAATGTTTGCAGTGCCTTGAAGAATTTCTGACACCAGGCATTTTGTCATGGTTGAAATGCACATTTTTAACAACTGTGACAAAATACAGACAAAACACAAAGGGGGTTATTCTCTAAAGTCCAAATTCTACTGTTGAATTCTCAAACAGCGGATTCCCATAGCAAATCCACAACTGCGACAATTCTCCCATAGTAAAGTCGCGACTGCGACTATAATTTCATTATAAAGTTGCGACTGCGACTATAATCTCATTATAAAGATGCGACTGCGACTATATTCTCATTATAAAGATGCGACTGCGACTATATTCTCATTATAAGGACGCGACTGTGACTATATATTCTCATTATAAAGATGCGACTGCAACAGTTTAAGTCTGTTGCGACTGTCTTTAGCTGGAAAATTCACACCTTTACGCAACAATTCGGACTTTAATGAATAACTTACTTGAATTAGCAATTGTGACCAACTGCTTGGAAATTTGTTGATAGACAGTTTACTGCACAAAATAGGCCCTTTAGATGGTTTGTTGCATTAAGTCAGCTATGGACAAAATGTCAAGGGGTTGGTTGTGGTTATCCATTCAAGTAAACAGGACACTTTTTTTTTTTTTTTTTTTTTTTTTTTTTTTTTTTTTTTTTTTTTTTTTT
>WMED01001869.1:1466-18924 GCA_019650415.1 Pipa parva
TGCGTGTGTATAGATTCTATTCCTCTACCTTGTTGCCAATTATGTGATGTGTGCCCCGCATCTGAGAATCTAGCACCATTTTATAACATACTGTTGTGCACTTCCACACAGTGTTTGGAATTTGTTTTTGTTTTTTTAAATCAAAGCAACCATTTATCAATAACATTAATCAATAAAATATGCTCAAAAATATGGATGTCTGCATAGGAGAAACAGGGATCAGAATAATGGTTATGTGTTTATGTAAAAGAAGGGGAGACTGTGTATGTTTGCTTACAGCCATTTGTAGTCAGGCAGAAGATGATGGCACTTCAGGAAGCAATAAGTCATGATGTTGTTATGTAATATAATACATGTGACATCCATGCAGGGGGCTGTTTCAGTCCTTAGTATCAGCCTGCTAATGATCTTGGTTCACTCCCATGGGAACTCTTTGATAAGAAAGGCCTCTACTGGGAAATCTAGAGCCAGCCTATGCTATATGGGGGCAGTGCAGTTAGTATAGGAGACACTGGGGTCTGTGAGGGTCTGTGTGGCATTTATCTATTGATTTTGGTGCGCAGAACAGCAGCAGATGCTTTAGTCACATGACAGAGGCACTGGGGGAAGTAGCAGGACCTGGAATTACAATTCTTAGTGGTTCTGGTGACCTGCCAGCTCCAAAAATCTCCCTAATGTTAGGTAAGTTACCATGCATAACATTATGCACTCCACTGCCAATTTATGCCATTGGTGTAGCACATAGGGGTTATTCACTAAAGTGCGGATTTGACTGGCATATTCTCAAACAGCAGATTCCCATAGCAAATCCACGACTGCAACAATTTCCCTTCTGTAAAGTCGCGACCATGACAATATCTCCATAGTAAAGTCAATAGCAGTCTATTGTGACTGTCTTTAAGCTGGCGAATTTGCACCTTTAAGCAAGAATTCGGACTTTAGTGAATAACCCCCATAATCTTTAATGCTAAATCCAGACAATGCAATGGCAAAATTTACAAAATGCACTGCCATATATTCTACACTGGTTGGACGTAAAGGGTTATTGCCCTGGTTGCCTTTAAGCATTTGATTAGTTTGATGAACTGCTTATACAGATGTAGTTGAACTGACCTTGCCACTTAACACTTTGTGAAAATATCAGTTGTGGCAAAACTTACTCTGCTACATCCCTATGGTAAAGACATAAATATCAGATCAAACTACTGTGCTTGTCATGACCAGCAGAGCTGCAAAGCACTTTAGATAAATATACTTAACAATAACTTTATGAACACTTAAATTATTTATATATACAGTGTGTATGTGTGTGTGTATATATATATGTATGTATGTATGTATGTATATATGTGTGTATGTATGTATGTATGTATGTATGTATGTATATATATATATATATATATATATATATATATATATATATATATATATATATATATATATATATATATATATATATATATATATATATATATGCCAATTTCAATTTAAACACACATCCACAAGGTGGCAATATGATCACTCTCTATACATCACAAAGAAGAGACAATCCACATTTTAAATAGTTTTTACTGTAGAGTAATTGAAGAAAACCAGTAATTGTTTTTGCTTTCCAGTGATGTGATATGTCATCAGCTCACCGTTGCATTCTGTTTAATGTAAAGAGACTCACAAATGTACCATTTTTTTTAAAATATATATTTACTGTGTATTTTCTGCCAGGATCACTAATCTGGAGAGTTTCATACTCCTCATTACATCATAAATTTTATGTGTAGGCAATATGCTATGGGGAAAAATAAGAGGACAAGTGTGTCAGCAGTAAAATTGTTTCTTCCTAGGACACATGGTCTCTTGTTACTCTGTACCCTTTTAATTTCCAGTCTGATTTTCCTCTTATCCTTTAGCCTTTTATGGTGGCTTTCTGTTGCAGACACATGGTAGAGAGCGGAAGGTCACTTAAGAAACACTTAATATCCCCAACTGTTGTAGTGAAATGTGCCTGATTGAGCTTTATACAGGCTAGCTGTGGGAGAGATCCCTAAAGAGGGATTTTTGCCTTCGGGTTTATGAGCATGTGGAGAAATTTATATTTTTGCCAAGTACAGATTTTCTGGTTTAAAAAATGCAAAAAGGCAGGTTGGTGCTTGTGTATGGTGAAAAACACAGAGCTGAGGATTGGTTTGTCTAGTCCAGTGAAGGGATGTCATTGTGATTAATCAATACAAAAAATAAGCTCTATGGATAAGAATAGTTTATGTTTAATAGTTTAAATGTGAATTTGAGTTACATTCTATGAGAGTAATTACTGATTTTGGACAACAGCAGCTACAAATGTATTTAGAAAAGACTCTGTGGGCAAGGTTCGGTGTTTTTTCCAAGCAGCAGTGGACATTGGAGAATAAGGAGGTGCAGGGTAAGGTATAGAGACAGTGATAAATGGCACAGGGCAAAAATTTTTGTCATACGGTAAGTGTACCAGCACTTCCTATAGGAATGGGAAAGTCTATCTATACTCTTCAGAATACAATCAGTCTTCTATTAATAAAGGCACATAACTGCATAACTTGTGTTTCTTGATATATTTATAGTGAGAAAGTAAGTTGGTTCTAAACGCAAACCTTTACAGAATGTGCTTATTACTCCTGTATCAATGTGACAAATGTCTTGCTCTCTGTTCACAAATTCCAGCTTAAAAGGAACACTCCAGCCAAAATTGAAAAAAATGCATGTGTTAGTAAATACAAATTACTAACTTTTATTAAATGCATTTTATTTTCAATTTTGCCCCTAAAATGAATTATCTTGCCTGTTTAGAAGCACTTCCTTGTCTAGGATTCCATCTTCATCTGTGCCGCCGACTATAAGGTGTCCTGGAGCAGAAACTCTTCACAGGCGCGTTCCTCTCCTTTCAGCGTGCAGCCCAGCACTGGCATCTCCTAATAGTCACATGGGAGAGAGGCGGATCATCAAGGGGAGACGGGTTGATGATGCGGCGCTCTCCCATGTGACTATTAGGAGATGCCAGAACCGGGCTGCACGCTGAAAGGAGAGGATCGCGCCTGTGAAGAGTTTCTGCTCCAGGACACCTTATAGTCGGCGTCACAGATGAAGATGGAATCCTAGACAAGGAAGTGCTTCTAAACAGGCAAGATAATTCATTTTAGGGGCAAAATTGAAAATAAAATGCATTTAATAAAAGTTAGTAATTCGTATTTACCAACACATGCATTTTTTTCAATTTTAGCAGGAGTGTTCCTTTAAAAGTCATTATAATGTAGAGCAGTAATCTTCAACCTGTGGCAGGCAGGTTGTTGCTAAACTACAACTTCCAGCATTCCAACCCAATAACAATACAGCCAGTGGCTGTATGTGGAAATTGTGTGCACCCACATTTTATTTAAATGGAGTCCATTGGGTTTGAGTTCTCTGAGGTCTCTTATGGATGATGCTGATAGAATCTTATGGAATATTGATGTTTCACTGTGTCAACAGTTTATGTCCTAGTTTATGGATAACATTTATTTTCTAGTAAATATGCAGAGAACAGTAAGAGCAAGTGGGAATCCAACAACCGTATATATGGAACTTATTTTTTTAAATATCGTTTTGATCATTTTTGAATAGATTCCTTAAAGATCACTTTGTGCATAGGTGACAGTGGTTAAAACTATGGATAATATTGTTTGCTTCATGCAAGTACTGCTTATTCAGTTGAAACATTTTGGGTTCTGGGGATATGCCACATGCACACATTGCATGCACTGAAACTTTTTTAAATGGTTTTCTCACTGTTTTCCGTTCCAGCAGTGTCCCTGAGGAAGAGAAATCTCTGCAAACCTACAAGCAAGTTTATTCCATTCTTTTACGGGCTACTACCAACAAAAACTCAACCATCAATGAAAGACTAAGCGTTATAATAAATTTACTAGATAAGCTCACTCCTAAAAATGAATTGAATGAGACAACTACTCAGTGAAACTACAATTTTTTTTGAGGATCAAAACCGATGCTGTGCCTTGTTAAACCCAGGAGTGAATTGCTGCATTTTGCTATCGGTGGACTAACTCCATATGCAACATAAGACTTTATCAATAAATAAACATGGGAGAGAGAAGTTCCACAGAGATTTGATCCTGGCACACACTTTGCTCCTGGAACAAGAGGAATCTGGTTGAATGAAGGATTAATCACCTACAGACTGTAAAACAGCTTTGTTTTGTAAAAAGCATCCTTTCAATTTGTAACTACACCAAGGAAGTGATGAATTGTCGGGTACAGGTAAAAGCTATGTAAAGTTACATGTTCTCCAAGAAGAACTTTCCCTTTTTTTTAACCTCTTTGGTACTTGTTTTACTTGCTTCTCCAAAGGAGTTAGACATTTTAAACCCGAGGGGTTTACTTTTGCTCCTTCCTTTAAAAGAGAACTATAGCTGTAAAACACAATTAATAAATTGTGAACACTAGCAGGAGACTTGCAGTACTGCTGCAGGTTCCACTTCATTCACACAGTTCTATGCCTAGGATCGTTGCTTCAAACATCCCAGATGCAGTTCTGTGTATGTGATGTAGACCATCACAATGTACCCGCCCCCTTCCTCATTTCCTTGAAACGCCCACTGAAGTACATGTGCAGAGTTCTTTTTAGATCTGCACATGTGCTTTGCTGAAATGAGGAAGGGCAGCATCGTGGAGATGTGAAGCAACAATCGTGGGCATAGGACTGTGTGAATGAAACTGAATCTGCAGCAGTACTGTAAGTGTACTGCTATATTCAACAATGTTTTACAGCTGTAGTTCTCCTTTAAATTATTTTACTCCATAGCAAGGGCAGTGTGTTAAGAAATGGCACTTGCTAAAATTCAGTTTGGTTTGAAACCTACCCAGACCTACAGTAAAAAACTATGGTAGTTTGAAGCATCTATCTGAACACTTAATAAGTTCCATAGCAAACAATGGGACACAGAAGGGTTTGTGTACTTAAAAGATTAAAGATGGCTTCAACCTGCAAAGAGGAAAGACAAACACATAGCAATAGGAATTTGACTGCCAATGAATGCCATTCTTAAAATGGGATCTTTTTTTCTGGTCATTAATGCTCAATAATTTTTTTAGTAGACATTTTACAGGATATACAGGCTTGTTTGCATATCTTTATTAAAGGAGCTATTCACCCCTTAGTCATTAGAAATTCGTTATAGATTGTAGTTTTCAAATACAGTTTGCAACTGGTCTGAGTTGAATTATTCAGAAATCACAAAACAATAACTAGTTGTGATGCAGTCTAGTTTACAATGAAATGGTCATTGATGTCAAATCAGCTATTTAAGGCGGGATAGGAAGTGTGATTAATACAGGGGTTTAACAGAACTTTAAGTAATGATATTGCAATCACACCTCTGATTATTTGAGTTTGTAATTACTGTAGGTATTGACTATCTCCCAACCAACAAAAATGAAATGGAGTAGAATGTCACATAGAAAAATACATATGAAGTAAAGACCAGTTGCAGATTGTCTTCGAATAAAGCTCTATTTAACATATTAAAATTTCCTTTTAATGCCAACATCCCCATGATAGATGGCATATCTTTGCAGTGGCCTTCTCCTTACACCACATGGGACTAAATAGATAGAATTTTTTAACTACAGGTGTAGGCACTGGGGTGCAGGAATTGTAACTGCTCACATGCTATAGTGGACAGGGCCACAAAGAACACACAAACTCTAGAACACAAGAAGAGAAATGTAGCTTAAAAGGAGCACTATACAATTCTACATGTATGGAATGAGGCCTGTGGGTGGATACAGAGAGTCGAATTAAGGAACAGACCTAGATTATGCCTCTAATACATGATGTCTATGGATAATGCCTCAGTTGATACAAGCAGGATAGCAGTTCTCTTGCTCATGTATTATTACTAATATGCAGAGATTGAGCTATGACCTCAAATGTTTTCACTGTCTACAGAAAGATCATTTCTACTTGTATACAGGTTATAGTTCTCTTTTGAGTTAACCCAGTTTTCTTTAATACTTTCTGCTGCATTCCTGTAAGCATCCAACACCTACTGTGTGAATCCTTGGTCTTCTGCTGTATGTGTAGGAAACGGGCTAGTTATTTGCATTGTTGGCTAATGGAAGTAGGGGCTCACTGCTAGTCTTCCAACCTTGGAAAGTGTATGCATGAAACCCAGAAGCATTATAATTTGGCCTCTACAAGAGAGGCCATTAGAAGAGGCTGTAAATGCTTAAGAACATTTTTAAGCTTCTTGATACTCCTGAGTAATTTTGTAATACACTATTTTTTTTTTTTATTAGCAGAAAAGTACTGCTTTTTGGTATGCAGGAAAAATTCTCTAATCAGAATCCTTCATGCATAAGATATTGCAACATCTCATATTCATCTTGATGTTGAAGCAGTTAATCCATACTCCTACACAGGGAGACTATCCCTGCCTTTAAATGCCGCATGCTCTCCCCCAACCGGGTAAATTTTATACTTCTCACAGGTCTTCTATAGACTTTCCTTGTAGTACTATGCAAAAATCTGCATATTGCAGATTAGAAAACACCACTGGCATATATTTGAAGAATACTTCAAAGGTAAATCAACTGGGACCTGCAATAGGGGCCTTCAAACCCCTTTTATATATGCTAATGAATGATTTGAAATGTAAGCACAATTGTCTTTATGTAGTCACTTGAAAGACCCAAAACATACTTCAAAGCCCATTTAGACTTGTACACTGCTTAGAAACTCCATCTATGGATTAGTTACAACTTTAATATATTTTTTTTTTTTTCCCTTAAAGATCGCAAATGTGAATTACTTGTGTGGGGAGGGTAAGTTTCAAATATTTGTATTTATTTAAACTGTTTTGTGTTTGGTTATGAGTTAATTAAACGGATCACTCTTCCACTTTTTAATATAAAAAGCAGCAATTTCATTGGAGGTGTGCATCTGTTCTTTAATGCAAAGAGCATACAATGCATTTGAATCAAAGTCTGTAGAAATACTGCACTTTTATTAAAAGGTTTTGAATTGCTGCTCTTTTTTTTTTTTTTTTTTTTTTAAACCAATAAAGTAAACATGTCTGCAAAACCTCTCACTGCTTTTAGCATTTTCCTTTAACTGTGTGACATCATTTTGACATTTTCTCGAATAATAAAAAGCAATGTACTTTCATATTAATAGAAACAAGTCAAACTGTGATGTATTATCCTTTTGCTAGTCCTTTTTAAATACTTAGTTTGTCATTTAAGTTGAAAATATCTTGGCCGCACCATTCAACAGTTTGTACCATGACATTTATTTCAGCTGCATTTTAGTAATAAGCACTTAGCAGTCCTCCTTTTATCGTTTTTAGGTAGGTTGGTACATATTGAACATTAAAAATATATATATATTTCTGCATGAACAAACTGGGTCTGGTTGAATGATTTAGATCAGAATTGTTTTGTTTTACATTTTAATTAGTCAATACCAGCATTAGGAAGTGTATTTTCTAAAAACCATGGGGCTTATTCGTGCAAGTTCAGAGTCATGTAAAGGTCCAAATTCACATTTATTCACCACTTCCCGATCTTCACATATTCAGCAAACTCAGATGTGGCGAATTTGTATCCAATTTGGACGCTTACAAGTCGCAGACTTATGGAGAACTTCTCATAGCTTTGTGTGCGTGTGCACAGGTAATTTGCCTGTTCATCAAACATCGGAGTCAGTCGCAGTAACATGTTTGAACAAAGCATACTGTGATGCATTTGCCAGATTAATGTGGTGAATTAGGGGGCTAATGGCAGGGCTCCCACTGTCAGACTACACCACAGTACGCAAGAGACAGCTACTGATGTGATTGGCTTCTTCGCTATGGAAAAATTCTATTGAATAAGAAGTAGAAAATTTGCAACTATTGGAGCATAGCAACCCAAAATAAGAAGTCACTTTGTGACTGAGTTCTCACTTTGAATAAGCCCCCTCCCCCACTGCCTGATTTATACCATAGTATTTATTACTGGCCCAATAGTCTTAGAAGATCATCGCACCAAAATATACTTTGTTACACTAAAAGAGACAACACAAGTAAATATTTCTTCAATAACAATTGTTTGAAAGTTTTAAAACAAATCTATTGTAAATATTTGTGTATGTGTGTGGGTAACTATCAATCAGAAGCAATCAACCTTGGTTGACTACATTGATCTATGAATTAATCTGCCAATATAAAGAATTTTTGTCTCCAACAATCAGATGATCAAATAAACTGACACCTTAGGAACAAGCTAAATGATCATTTGAAATGTTCATGGAAAGAAGAGGGAGAACTGATGCTGTGTGTAGGCTGGTTGGTCAGCAAACAACTGTTTTGAACAATCATTTAAAAAAAATTATACACACAAACTTTAGAGTTTCACTCGTTTACATTTTCCTCTTACTGGGCTTCTGTATTTCATAGCAAAAGCAAATCTGTAAATGTGTTAACTAGCAAGGGTGTGTTTGCTTCCGTCAATGCTTTATTAAGGGAAGGTCAGGATTTGCCTATGATCATATTTCTAGACTTTGTGTAGAATTAAAACGCAGAGCATAGATATACTTGCTGTATTTAAATAATTGTAATATAACCAGGATACCTGCTGGTGTAGAAATGTGGCATTTATGCATAAGACCAGAGAAAAGCCTACAGACATTTGGAACATAAATCTTCTTTCTGTCCTTAGAGCCTTATTATGTTTTATGAAAGTGAGGCAGGTTGATTCAGTAGGTTTGACTGCTTGTTCACATGCAAGCAAGTGACATTGTTCTGCAAGACACTCACATTCATGCTATGTGTTTTGTTTCACAGTTGACCAACTGATCTGTTGCATCTTAGTGTTTTCTACTAGTCCGCCCCATGCTCAAATCCACTTTCACCCCGTTACTTCCATGACAAAGGAGTGGGAGACAATCATATGGGATTGCATTATAAAGATAATTATTGCAGTGACTAAATGATTAGCACTGCTGCCTTGAAGTACTGACTGGGTCCTGGGTTCAATTCCACCCTGGACATCATCTGCAGAGTTTGTATGGTCTTCCAGAGGATTCCTTCCACACTAGGTTAATTGGAGCCTGACTAAATTGTCTGTGTGTGTAAATGAATATGGAAACTAGATTGTAAGCTCCATGGGGAAGGGACTAAAGTGAATGGTTACTCTCTATAAAGCACTGTGAAAGATTTCAGCACTATCGAAATTCACAAAATAAATAAATAAATGTGAAATCCATCTTTCAGGCTGCTGGAAACTGACTCACACGGAGGTCCTAATACCCGAATGAGTAAAAGAGGCCATTTTCCATGAAGAAAAACCTCCCTATTGTTGTATTGGGAAATTAGAGATATATTTTACCTGCGTGGTAGTGAAAAAACATCACTTGTAATAGAAATGACACATAGGAAAAGAAATATTCCTAATACAACTCTGTTGTTGGGATATTCTATTGACCGGATAGAATTTAAGGCGAGTGTTGTCCAGTAAATCCAGTGTATTGCTCTATACAAGCAGGAAAACTATACTGAAAGCAAGAAATAGGAGCCTGATTTATTTTATCCTAATAATAAACTGCGGGAGCTCTGGAGTAAGAAAAGAGGACAAAACATTGAAAATAAATAGTTTTATAGATATATGCTATACAAAAAAATATATAAGAATCTCAATGATAAAATTACAAAGCAGAATCAATCAATACATCCATTAAGAGCTATATTCACATTGTGGAGGACATTAATGATGCATGTTGGTTAGATCATTAAGTAAAAACAAAGCCTCTGCGCTCCAGGGCAATAAAATATACTCCTTTATTCACTTGTTTAAAAGCTTGATACAGCAGACATCGGATACAATGCATCTCTTATGCGTTTCGCGCCAGTTTGGTGCTTAATCATATGATATGTGTAAGAGCTACAATGTATCTGATGTCTGCTGTATCAAGCTTTTAAACAAGTAAATAAAGGAGTATATTTTATTGCCCTGGAGTGCTGAGGCTTTGTTTTAACTTTGGAATTCTGTGGAGGATTGTTCCTCTGAGCACCCAACTGGCTATAACAACTCCTCAAAAGATTATGGGAAAATACTTTTCTGAATAAGGTACAGAGCCCGGTGTTTTTGGAGTTGGATACAACCATCCCCATTTTTCTTTGGTTAGATCATTAATAATATATTATTAGGACAGACCTGTCCCTGGTGTCACTGAAATACAACTTACAGCATCCCCTGAAAACTAGCACACAGAGAGGGATTCATCAACAATCTTTCCAATCTAGTAACCAATAAGCTTTCACTGATATAGGGAAACCAGAATTTTAAAAGACGAATGTTGATTGGTTGCTATGGGTTACTAGACCTGTGGAAAGATTGCCCCTGTTGATGAATTCCCCTGTCAACAGCAGATTGACAGCCTAATTCACCATTGTGCGAAGTGAGCTGCAAAGCCTTCGGCTCACTTCGCACATGGTGTTATGCGCCCGCTGATGTCCTGCACGCGGATATCAGCGAGCGCATTAAAGGAATTTCAGTCTCGGCGAGAGCACTCAAGTCTCCTTGCCGGGACTGGAATCCCTTTAATGTGCTCGCTGATGTCCGCATGCAGGACATCAGCGGGCGCATAATACCATTTGCGAAGTGAGCCGAAGGCTTCGCAGCTCACTTCGCACAATGGTGAATTGGGCTGTGAGACTTCTACTCCAAGGATTTCCCATCAGATGGCAACTGTCAAGAAATCCAGGTAGTTGCAGCTATAGATCAGCAAGATGAAACTGCTCAGTCACAACCATACAAAACTTAAACATAAATCTACTTCATTTGTCGCTCTCTGCTGCAACTTCTTTTGTTGTGTATGTTTTAGAAAAAAACTAAAAAATTGAACTAATTATCCTCACAAGTGCCTTGTACCCTTACTTTAAAATCAACTACTAACAGGTTCAATAATATACTCTGAGTTCTGTAAGTCCTTCCTCTAGTTCTGACCAACACTATAACTTCTGCAATACCCGTTTTTCAATAAAATCAGGTCTGCAGGTTTATAAAGTCTCTAAGAATATTATGTAGAATACAGAAGGATTGGCTGTCATCTCCCCGGAATAGAGATTTATGATCTTACTCTGTCCTACTGAACTTTAATAAGCAGCTACTGAGTGACTCTGACATTTTACAATATCAATAGATGAACATTTCATAGATGGATTAGAATAATTGCTCGTATGTGTTATTGTGATGGCTCCCTCATTCCCTGTTTCTCATCAGACTAAAGGAAAGGGATACAATCGGTTTAGAGCAGATCCACAGACTAGATCCTTGTGTAATTTTTATATTCCAGTAATAGGAATAGCAGATCCACAGACTAGATCCTTGTGTAATTTTTATCTTCCAGTAATAGTTATAGCAGATCCACAGACTAGATCCTTGTGTAATTTTTATCTTCCAGTAACAGGAATAGCAGATCCACAGACTAGATCCTTGTGTAATTTTTATCTTCCAGTAACAGGAATAGCAGATCCACAGACTAGATCCTTGTTTCTTTTTATCTTCCAATAAAAGGGATTTGTTCGTATTGACACCAAGGATTGTTCCCACTTTGCTTCAGATTAGGAGATTGCACCCAGAGAAAGTACACTACTGATTTGTTGTGATACAAAGCACAGGTAATGTTTTTCTGATTACACAATAAAACATTAGTGTGTGAGATCTTCCAATTGTTTATATTTTCTGTGAACTTGACTGTTGTGGTAACACCGAGGGACCAATCTGCAGCATAATCATTGACAAGGGTGTCCAGAAGCAATTCTCATACAGTGTTTTCTTATACGGTGGTTTATATGGTTCTGTTTGGTTATATAATTGCTTGGCCATGGGGTGGATGAAATCACATTTTTAGTAAGGATGAGTGTACATTGCAGATATCAAACCACTGTTCTGATATTGCTTTTTTAGGAAAAAGTCCATTTGGTGGAAGAGAGAGGTTTTGTCTTCTGTCCTTATCGCTCACAACTTTCCAAAATTCTTTTCCTTTAATGAGAAACAGAGACCTGTGGGTGTAGGAGTAATAGGCTGCATCTATGTTTCCCCTTGGGTGATTTTTTGCAACAATTGCAGGGAAAAAGTCTACGATTCTTTTTGGAAAGTTTGGAACCACTCTATTTATCGTGACATCAAAAGCAAAGACCTAGGAAAAAATGGTATTACAGTTATGGCCTATTACTATTTATATCACTTACCTAAAGGGAAATAACTACATTTACCTATGTGCCTATGTAATCACTTGTCTAGTCTACCTTAAACATTGTAAAACATTCTCTATTGTCCATGCCACCTCCTCCAGGCACTTGTGAAACTTAAAAGTATTTCCATAACATACCTGTGCTAAAAACATCTTGTATGATTTTATAGCAGCAAGTAGTTCTTACTGCAGGAGATGGCAGTGATGAGCATCATGTTTATTCTTTCCCCAAGTTGCTGGAAGCTAGTCCAATGATTGACATCATTGCCAGCCAATCCAAACTGGGAAGAGTTTAAATTAATAGGAAATTATACCAGTCTTTATTCTAGCCACCCCGACATGGAGAAAAATTGGACAAGGAAAATATACCTCAACGTAGCACTTAAAAGCAGCGGTTCTCAACCTTGTTGAGACCGCGACCCCCAGGTACTGATTTTATACATACATACATATACATACCTGTAAGTCTCTGAAAAAGTAAATATACTGCATCCTCCTGTCAAAAAATGCAGTGTTGATGGGGCTTGGAATTCCTGGGAATCCTTCAGAAATGAGCCTGGGGTAGACTTTTCCCTGAGAATCTTCTCTGTAAGCTTTGTCCTTTTCACTGTCATATTGCCAGTACTGAGTACCTATCAATAAGAATCAATATAACAGCCGAACTTTTCATAACACTACACTGAATCCACTGGTTAAAGGTGGTGAAAACAAAGGCAGGGAAATAATGTGTCACATCGTCAGGACAAGAATGTGACATTTCTACGAGATATATGGAATATTTAATAGTGGGTTCTTCCACTGGGCCTTTTTTTTTTCTTGAAGATAATGTTCATCAATTCACAGTTCAGAGCTTTCTGTGACAACACTGAAATGAGATTGTATCTTATTCACTGCCAAACACTGGTGACTGCAGGTGGTGAGTAGAACACTTGTACAGTACATATTATAAATGCCATATATTATCTCAGACTGTATATTACTCTTTACCACATTCTTTTTCTTGCAGGAATAATAAGTAAGGAAAATGGTTAAAAGAGTAGTCTCCTTCTCTCTCACTCTTATCAGACCTTCATATTTCATAGCAAAGGTTAATCCTGAAAATTTATTAAACCACACCTAACAAATATATGATATGGGAGAAGGCTAAATAGTGTTCCACAAGCTAAGAATACCTGTGCATATGTGTTCAATTCATTTAAAAATGTGGGCCCTAAGGCAAATATAAAAATTAAAAAACAAAATATATAGAACCAGGGCTGGGACTAGGGGTGGGCAGCATATGTAGGTGTCTATGCTGCTGGAGGGGGGCGTTGATGCTTTTTGCAGGAGGGATCCATTCAGGGGCTCCCTGCTGCATCCTGTGAGTGGAGGAGCGCTGTCAATGTAATAGCAGGGGAGGGGAGCAAAAGCACTGTAAAGCCAAATGATATTATACAACAGGAAGGGGGTTACAATGGAGGACAGAACAATATAGAGAAGAGTATGGACAGCACAGCATGGGAAAGTGGTTAAGAGGTTGTCAGCACTGGTGCAGGTAAGTGAATGGGGGCTGTTGGTGCCTTAGTCTGTTTTTTAATTATTTTTAAAATAAAGCTCTGGCTGGAAAGAAAGAACTTTTCCAGGTTCCACACAGTGACCTACCTAGCATCCCTCTCCTAAGCTACAGTGGAGAACTGGAGAAGTAGAAACAACAAGAGTTGGAAGGATTCTTATTAGCATTCTGGCATATGGCAGAGGGAAAAGTAAAATGCATATTTTGGCGATAATGGCATATTGATCCCATCTGAATTATTATATGACCTTTAATCTAAGAATGAAAAAAGCTGCTTCACTTGTTCTAAGTATGATTTATGCAGATCCAGAATCTCCTGGCTAATTTAACTGCTAAACTTCTATGTTCTTTCCTTTTGTGTATTGGTGGTAGGTGTGGTAGGTGTATAGGTTTCTTGTCTCTCTCAATTTCCTCATGTTCCCCCTGAATCTCATGTGTTATTATAACTTCAAATGTGAAAACCAAACTGTCCTACTGCCCAGTCTATTGTTCTCTATGACACTGGCATTTACACAATGTAACTAGAAGCCAGTGGATCCCCCTAGTGTAAGCAGGACTAACTTCCGCTACCCACTATTAGTGTTATTGTTGTAAAGGTATCAATGAAATTCCAGGGCCCGGCACATCAGACTAATCCATTGGGCTCCTGGCTTATTGTGACAATTATGTTCTTCCATTTTGTTTTTCTAGTGTTTATTAACCATGGACGGAATTCTAGAAAAAAACAAGACTAGCTAATGCTAGGAATCTAGATTTAGACTGATGCACATTATTTAAGTATACCTTTGAAGAAGTAGCTGACATCTTTTGTCCATGTCCAGATGTGAACAAAAGCATCGATATTCTGAGTTGGAATTCCATGCCACCCAACAGAAATCTGTAGTGGATCTCCATACCTAGTCCTGTTGCTCCGGTTCTCATACATCCAATACCAACTGTTGCGAAAGAAGTAGGTGTTATATCGAACGACAAGCTCCCCATACTGGTTTTTCTCTTTATGAACCCAGTCAAAGACTGTATCAAATGGTCCTTCACATGAACCTATAAACAAAGCGAATTTCATTTGAAATAATTTGTCTACAGAATAGTTTGAGATGGTGTCACATACACAGACAATTTTATCTAAAGAGCCAGTAACTTATTTGGTTTGGAACATTGTAAAAATGTTACATTTTAATTCCTTATTTGTGTTGCTTTTTCTTTGTTTTTCTTTTATCTGTTAAATACACAAAGCCCCACTCTCTCCATTGCTTTCCATGAAACATTAACTAATAAAATTCCCCAGAAAGCACAATGTGTAAGCGCAAGACCCCACCCTACATTTTGTCACAAGCAGTGTTCATTTTACTTAGCATTAACCGCCACGATAATCCAAATGGCAACATTCTTTTTTTTTTCTGGCCCTTTAAAGAGATATTACACTAATGTATAATTCTATATATAAAAAAAAAAACTCCCATTTTTGTGCCTTGTCTAAAAGTCATTGGTTGTTAAAGTCAAATAACATTCTCCAATTTTCAAAGCCAAAGGAAAGGAAAGAGTAGATTGTGATCTGCCAAATACAAAGGAATATGTTTTGTATAAAAGAAGCAGTGTGCTCTTGTTTGTGTTTGCTAAATAACATAACATATTCTATACAAAACTTTCACTATATAAAGGAGGATATTCTATATAAGGATGTGGGTGCTAGTTCCTCTATATTAAAACAAAACTAACTTACTAAAGCATCAAAGAGGGTACATAAATGCTTCACTCCAAATGCCCTGTGTCCCTTTATTCACAAAAGTCCATGTGAAACCAGCATAGACTGTTACTTATAATCACAAAGACAAGAGAGAACAGGTGATAACTTTTATTGGCTAATGAAATAGATGGTAAATGCAAGCTTTCGAGGCTCCTAAGGCCTCTTCATCAGGCAATGAATCTATGGCTAACACAGTGCACAACTCTACTGCCTTATAATGACAAACCTACCCAAAGTGCCTATGCCTTATAGGGATTCTGTTATCATTACAGTCTATGAAAACAACAGTTGGTTTTACATCCCCTCCATAGAGGAAGCTGTAAGTCATCTCCCACAAGTATTAACAAATATCTTATTTATAAAAATATATGATGACATACATTTACTAAGCTGTTTTAGCTTTTTTTATTATCCTAGGAAACTGAACGAATCTCATTAAGAAGACACACACACAAATCAAAACAGTCAAAGAAGATCATTAAATAACTCTTCATTCAGACATACTTGTATACTATAACAGCACTTAACATTCAACATAGAATTGAAACTATTTTATTCGATAAAACTGTGCTTTTGTTATCTACAATTGTTTGTAAAATGTTTATACAACTGTTACTTAATTGCATTTCTCTCTTTTCTGTATTCAATTTTATAAAACTAATAAAGATTAAAATATAAAAAATAAAAAAATAAATAAATAAAATAAAAAGATTGCCGACCGCTGGGCTATTTCATTGTAATGTGGTCTACCCTTTATTTGACTGCACAGGCTGTAGTGAATGTATGCAAACAACAAATAGGTCGCTCAATCAGTAGTGAATGTACCTGTTCGGAATCTCCTTTTTTAAAAATGTAATTTAATTCAGTCATTCCACAAAGGAAACATTTTTTTTATCTGAGATCACAGTGCTGGACACCTTATTTTTTATTTCATTTATTTGATAAAAAATATTTTGTAGAGCTCCCTCAGACAGTAAAGTATTGCTTTACTTTGTAGAAAATAAAGTACTTTTGTTGCCCACTGTTTTTATAAAGGTCGTTAACAGAAAAATATCTGTTTTACAGGCATCTACCACCAGGACCCTGTCCATACCCACAGGACAATTTGACAACCAAGAAAGGAAATGTATCACTCCATCTGTAAAAACATTTCATTCGTCACTAGGCTAAAAATGAGAACGTCACCCCTGGAGTTGGGAACTCGTAGGGAAAAAACCTATAGTCCTCATTTACTTGCCTATTACTCATAGCCGTAGATACAATGCACTGTCAATTCTTTTCTACAAGGTAAATGCTTAACAAGCACTCTTAGAACATTCATTCACAGGGTGCACAGAGCTGACGAGGGAAAATGCACAGTAATTGAGATCCATCTCTAGGACAAAGTTTTTTCAAGTCACACTGGGGCACAATACATTGCTAGATCTAAAACAATAAAGAACTAACTTGCATCAGTTTTTTTCCAAACTGTTTCTTTGGAAAGAGAAAATCTAATTTACAGGGTTTTAACATCTCTGGTTGCCACTCTTTTCATTATCTAAACGCTGAACATTTATTGTAGGTCAAGCATGGGATGATATTTTAATTAACAAAGAGTTTCTTTCTTTTTAAATAAAAGCAGGTCTGGGCATAGGGGTAGGCAAGGTTTGGCAGCTGTCTACGGCGCAACCTACCTTGCAAATAGTGGGAGTGCAGAAAATGTAACTGAGTCCACAGGAGAGCTTGTGCACCATGGAGACAGCCTGCTGCGAGAGCGCTTCTACTGCTGCAAGAGCGCTTCTATGCAGAGGCGTCATGATGATCTAACTCAATCCCCTGTGTGCCCAGACTGAGCAGTGCTCAGAGGATTAGAATCAGAATAGCGGGCCACCTCTGCATAGAATCAGTAGCCAGGCTGAGACCTGAG
>WMED01001870.1:0-12209 GCA_019650415.1 Pipa parva
TTTTTTTTTTAGCATTAGTTCTCCTTTTAATCATTAAATGACCACAGGTTTCACCTGGTGAAATGGCCAATTTGAATCAAAACAGTCAATAATACCATTATAAGAGTCCAAATTGGTCCCGAATTTGCCACAACTGCAGATTTTGGGAAGTGGCAAATAAATGGAGTTTGGACATTTACGCCACTGTCCGGACTTTCATGAATACGCCCCTTAGGGCCTTATTTAAGAAAAGGCAGAAATGCTCTGAATTCGCATTTGATTGCCACCTCCCCATGTTGGCTTATTGAGCAAACTTTGCGATGTGGTGAATACATGTCCAATTCGGGCGACTATGATAGTTGTGATCTTATGAAGTACTTCACATCACTTTTTGTGTGTGTGTACAGGTGCTTTCACTATTGAACAAGCGACGGAGTATGTCAAAGAAATGAATTTGAGTAGGTGAACTGCTCCAGGTGAATTCACTCTTTAGTCAATCAGCTCCTTAGTGTTTTCAAGGGAAATGGTTTAAATGTGTTTGCATTCAGACACTTAACAATGTAGGTGAGACAGTAATGTAAATGGGACAGTAGTCTGTTTCCTTTGGAGGCTATGCTTGTATCTTTTCACTTACAGTAGAGAACCAGGTATATCATTTAATATGGGTGCTATATACATTAATAATAAAATCTGCAATTTCTGAGTGTTTATTATAAAATATTATTTTACTAAAACATACCCTCTTTCAGTATAAATTATGCAGTAAACTGCAGAATTAAAAGGGATCTGTTGAATTATGTGTACACACCTTTTTCCTACTGTAGATATATTTATTACTGCTAAATTAACACTTGCAGAAGTGTTATAATTGTTGTCAGTGAAAGAACCCATTAATCAGCAATATAAGCCCATGGTACTGCTAAAATACAGCTAGAAAATCCCTCACCACTGATTATTCTCCATTCTTCTATTCACTCTGTGTCAGAGCAGAATAATGCCTCACATGACCACAGCACATACCGTATATTCTCTCTGCATGCTTAGTTGAAATTGCAGACTTGTCTGATTTTTCAGATGTCAGTTGTTGGGCTTATTATGGTCAGTATGTGAGACGTTAATAATTAGAACAATACTATTATCCAGAATCCACACCTTTTTGATGTTAACGTGTATAGAAAATTAAGCATAAACTGTATTTAGCCAATACTTTTACTGACAAAAGTTTTATATTTAATAGTGCACCAGTTTATTTTGCAGAATTAGCTCAATGTAGGGTCAAAGACAAATGTAATGAAAATGGGCCTCCCTTTGTGATGTGATACTGGCAGGTTTTTGTTTTTTTGCAACACTACTGTAGATTCAACCCACCACCCTCTAAAATATTGCTACTAGCAGTGTTCTATTTAAGGAGCATTAATTGTAACTTAGAAAATACACCGTACAAAGTGCACGTCTGAATATACTTCAGTACATAATTGTACTTTAATTTTTAACGGGAAATGTTGGTATGTGTGTGTATACACTTGCTGGACTACTAATTTGTAATAATTTCCAGTTAATCCTGTTAATTACTTTAGCAATGACGTATGCAGCAGAAAGTCTGAACATGAGAATTACCGCTATGGTGAATATGCAGGTGGAGATTCTCTTCTTTACCTTTACAGCTGAACCCAAGATGTGTTTCTACTGCTTATTTAGAGCATTTTTTGGTAGGGGAGATGTTTATGGAAACCTGGAACATGGGAAGTTGTGCAACTAAGAGATTTTGGATATACTGTAGGGGAGAATTCACCATTCAGCGAAGTGAGCTCCAAATCCTTCGGCTCACTTCGCAAATGGTATTATGCGCCCGCTGATGTCCTGCACACAGACATCAGCGAGTGCATTAAAGGGATTCCAGTCTCGGCGAGAGCAAAAGAGTTGCCTTGCTGAGACTAGAATCCCTTTAATGTGCTCGCTGATGTCCGTGTGCAGGACCTCAGCGAGCGCATAATACCATTTGCAAAGTGAGCTGAAGGATTCGGAGCTCATTTCGCTGAATGGTGAATTCCCCCCATAGTTGGATGCATTGAGTGTGTGGGGGTTATTCACTAAGGTGTGAATTTGACTGTCGAATTCGCAAACAGCGGATTCCCATAGCAAATCCACAACAATTTCCCCATAATAAAGTCACGACTGTGACAATATTCTCATCATAAAGACGCAATTGTGACAGTAGCAGCCTATTGCAACTGTCTTTATCTGGCAAATTCGCACCTATACGTGACAATTCAGACTTTAGTGAAAAACCCCCTGTATGTGAAGTTACAGTAAATAAAGTGAATGTGGCCCAGATTGCAGAGGCGCTGACTGTGGCACGGAGGAGGACCCTGTCATATTTGTACAAGATGTAGGTGTGACTGCAGGCTGACTAACTACTGGTACACCTATCTCAGTTGTTACTGTAGGAGATGAAGTTTCAGTCAATACCATTTCAGGTAAAAATCCTGATAAATGTGATCTTTCCACCTCCTATGTAACATCATACTCTTCTACACACTACATAATAAAATACTTTTAGCAGTTTGTAGCCTTTATTGTAAAGAGTTTTCAGGAGTCACCATAGTTCAGTTACACTTCTACTTTAATGGCAATTGTAGCTCCAAAACTGTATGGCAGTCATACAACTTGTACTTACAACTAAAAATCCCAAAAAAGGATTTTTAGCTTTTCTTTCATTAGCCCCAAAATATTTCATATGTAGATATGAAAAAAGGCTGTTTGGCAGGGTTATTATATTAAACCAATTCTTTACAGCTAGGTATGGTTCCCTTTTGGGCCTCACACACCTTAGCATTATGGGGGGAATTCAGCAAGCAGCGAAGTGAGCTACGATGCATTCGGTTCACTTCACAAATGGTAGTATGCGCATGCTGATGTCCTATGCGCGGACATCAGCATGCGCATTAAAGGGATTCCTGTCTCGGCGAGGCAACTCTGGTCCACCTCACAGTTTGAGAACCATTAGAGTAGAAAACATATGCTCCTGCCTTCTAAAAATTGTTCATTCATCAACAAATCTTTCATAAACAATGTATTATTCATTAAAAGCTTTTTTATTGGGGCTAAATTTCAAATCCAATCAGGATTTACCTTTTTCATTTACATTTTCATTCGTTTACAGATTGAATCTTTAACCACTCTTTTGCACTTCTGACATTGCAGTTTTTAATCTAGACTGTAACTCTTAATTTGTCATATTTCGGTAAGTCTGTATACATCACCGTAGATTGCTGTTCTCTTTTCTCTTGACCTAGTGCATATAAAGAAATGATCTAGAGTTTTACTTAGTATTGCAATCTCATGAATTTTATTTAATGATTATATCAGAAATATTTAGTTAAAGATCTGATAATATCTTGGAAATTAAGAACAAAGTCATGCATGTTAAATAGGTTAATTGTGTTCTGTTTTCATCATATTTTATTGGGAACATGAAAGCCCTGGAAAGCATTGCACATTGGTCTCCAAGGCAACCTTAGGATGAAGGCCCGGACCAGACAATTGCTAAGGACACCTTGCTTTTCACATTGTAATCAGTTTGGTCACCACAGCAACAGGGGGCATCACCCAATGATTTAAAGCTAAGAGCCCTTCACTATACATATTGTAACAACAGCACACATAACTGAGATTTAACCAGTGGATTTCTGGAAAGAAGTGTTATCATCATCTCAGTGACAGTGTTTTTCTTTGCTACCTGGCAGTAACTGAGTGCAGTTATCTTGTAGTTACAGAGGAACACAGAATAAATGAAGAATGTAACAATGGATCACAGGATTAAAGATCCTTAAAGAAGCCATATCTTATTTGCAAAAGTATTGCTGAGTGAAAATAAGTGAGGGGTCAGACTAGGCAGTTCATTTTTTTTCAAGATGAGACATCTGCTGGAAGATGTGTGCTTTCTGCCAACCTAACATCTCAATCACTTTGATGACTGACTTGCTTCACTACAATGTGGAAACATTCAAACCATTTCACATCCTTCAATCAAAATATTCATTTTTAAAAATCTTTTTATGAGGTGGCAATAACCAGCATTAAACGAGATATGGGGTTGATTTTGAGTTTTATGGGGTTGAGTTTTAAGAGAAAGGGGGGCAGGTCCATACCAACCTTGTAACCAAGTAGATATTTTCATACCATTTTAAGGACCTTTAGACCACACCAGCCAAGTCATAACCAAATCAGTCTAGACTAAGAAACTAGGAATAGCAAACAAAGAATATAGGTGCCTTAAATTTAGTACATTGACTATGTATTTATAGCAAAAACATAGTGATAATCTTTGGCATGAAAAACTCCATAACTAATAGCCTACACCTTAACTCTTCAATGTTTTCCTACAGTAGAATGCTTTTTTTAGTTGTCAGAATTCTCACTCAGTGTCATGTAACCAAAGATAACTAAGATCTCACTAATTCTCAAAGCTTAAATCAGTTACATAAGATATTAAAAACAGCCAATCTATGCGTTCTTATTGTGTAGATATTTATTTATCCAATAAGATGGCATAATAAACTTTAGGGTGTGTTCATTTTTATCTACTAGCATAGCTGTAAGGCATTTATAAGACTTCCTAAATCTTATCATAAGGACAATAGTGATTTTCAGGAACTCTAACACCAGAGAAAAAAATTCCATTTGGGTTGTCAGGGTAACTGTTATTAATTATTAACTGTCATCTTTATATTTCTGATTTTTTGTGTTTTCCTTCTTATTGCAGGTTGCAGAAATCTTTAATAAACTAGGTTTCCTGGGACGTTTCCTGAATTAAATATTATTATGTACAACAAAAACAATGGAGTGTAGGTTGGTTTACTTCATATATAAATGATGGCTACAACCAGCAAAGAGGAAAAACAACTTAAAATATAACATTTCTGCTAACAAACCAAAGAATAATTGCCATCCAAACCAAATATAATATTTTCTTCTTCTGATGGTAATTGTACTTTACTGTATGTTTAAATATCCTGGTCAAGTCTGGAATCTGCAAAAATTTCTTTCCAAAAATATAAAGTAATAAAATTTGATTTTCCAATAGTAATAATTGTATTCAACATCATTCTGTACAAAACTGAATTTCTCTAATTTTCCAAGTCTGCATTGTAATGGGAATGTTGAAGGGCAGCAGCTGTGGCTTTAAAATGGTCTCTTTATTAACAGAGGGGGAGGACAGAGTTGCAAAAGAACTCTGGAACTGGATGCTTAGTGCTTAGAGAGATTAAAACACTAGCCTCTCATGGTCTGAATATTCGGATTGCAGGAAATATTGGGATCATGGTCATCAAAGAGGTAAGGGCCAAATTCACAACTAGATATCTTAGTCTAGATTTCTGGTTGTTCTAGTTTCAGTTTTGCAGTTCCATGTTGCTTGTCATATTCTCTGATTAATTCCTTTTTTATAGTCTTTTACGTATGTTATTTTATTGTTTCTGCCTGTTTCAATGCATAGAAGTAACGTTTCCTTACTTATTCCATGCCTAAGGTCAGTAACTGAATTTTCATGTGAATTAATTGGAAATCAGTATAAAATTGCAGAACGAGAATGTCAGTTTCTGGCTCTGAAAAATAAAAATAACTTGAAAGGGACAGAATAAATCCCTAAATCTTTTCTTTTTCACTATTTTAGTTTCACTTCTTATACACCTATAAACAAATACAGAGTAACTTTATTACTGGAGACAAAATTACTATTTGAAATTGGCATTTTCTGCCTGAAAAGAAATTGTTTCATATAATTTCTGGAGGCTGTAAGACTATGCATATCACTGAGATAGTCTGTATACTGTACTTTGATACTATATTAGTTCTATTTAGTTCTCACTAGTATAAGGCAGCTAAAATTATTATAGCCAACCTCTGACTGGTTGCTATGGTAAAAGATCATTATGCTTCCCTGCTAATGCTTTTTTTCACCTTTCCTGGCATATATTTCAATGACTACTGAAGTGGATCATAGAGATCCAGCTTATACATAGATCTTATACATAGAGAATGGTGAATGAAGGCTCTTAGTATCATGCAGGCAACAGCTATAATGAAATGTTCGTCATTTGCTCTTAGTTTATTACCTCATAAGGATCCATGAGTATCTATTTTCCTATTCAGGTCGCTTAAACTGTAAAAGTTGCCAGAATGATCAATAATTCATTTTAGTGATGTTTACTCAATTTGAATAACTTTTTACCAAGGCCATACGTTTAAGGAAAAACGGGGTCTTTAGATGCAGTGTTATACAACCTTGTATTACACATCCTTGGAGATAGGGATGACTTCATAAATAGCAAACTTTAATTAGCACTTCTTAATCAAGCCCTGAAATGTATCACACACCTAAATGGAATCAAAGTCTTCCTAGATCAGTGGTTCTTAACCTTGTTTGAGGTGCCGAACCCACCAGTTTCTTAGGTACATTCACCGAACCCTTCTTTAGTGATAAATCACTTGACCTCCTTGACTTGACCCCCATGGCAGAGGCTCCGCCGAACCCCTGAGACCGACTCACCGAACCCTGGTTAAGAACCACTGTCCTAAATATTTCATGTGGTTTCCTCAGCCTAACACCTTGAAGATATACGTATATACCCATTGAAACTGTAGCAAGCACAAAACTCTAAAGCACTTCTAGAATAAACAGGGTGAGATTTCTCTCGGAAGATTCGGAAAGACCCAGAGCGATCTTTCTGAGTTTAATAAATTTCACCCTTAGGGGGGAATTCACCATAGTGCGAAGTGAGGTCCGGGTCCTTCGCTTCACTTCACACAGACTGTTATGCGCTGTTATGTTATGTGAGACCACTCGAGTCACCTCGCCGAGACTGAAATCCCTTTAAAGCGTTCGCTGATGTCCGCGTGCAGGACATCAGCGAGCGCATAACAGTCTGTGCGAAGTGAGGTGAAGGATCCGGACCTCACTTCGCACTATGCTGAATTACCCCCTTAGTCTGGTCCTTTTGAGCCAGCAGAATCTGTTTGCTCACAGCTGATTAGATTTTGCATCATGTCTGTTCAATTGACTTCACATGCTTTGATCATTGTTATTAGCAAATTTGGTAATAACCGGGAAATGAAAGTGTTACAGTAATGCATTATTATTGTGATATGATCCTGTACATCTTATTAAAGAGCCAAGTATTTTATGTCAATCAATTCAGACAAATTACTGCTTCATTACATAAAATCATATATACAGTATATTCTCATTGCAAAGATACCATGTACAGTATGATCTGGACTTGTTTATTCATTTAATTTCTTTACAGCTTTATTGTTTAACTTCAAAACTTAATATGAGTTACTGCTACTGTTTGGCTATACTTTGGCCATAACAAACTTTTTAGGGCAATTTTTTTTACTGTATCCTTCAGTCTTGGAGCTTAGCAATCGAATTTGACTGTGGAATACAAATTGGATCCTTATTCAGCTAGCATTGTTAATTGAGAGATGTTGATGTTGTAAATAGAGATGTTACCTATATCATTTTGAACCAATGGTTTGCATTATAGGAGCTGAGACGATGCCGTTTTTGGCGCTCCGTACTGGCAGAGGCACTGGGAACATTCATGCTGGTAGCTGTGGTACTGGGATCCTCATGCTTTGGCTTAAGAACATCTTGTGCTGATTCCCTACTTCAAGCATTGGCTGCAGGCATGTCACTTGTTAGTCTGGTGCAATGTTTTGGGGAGATAAGCGGTGCCCAGTTAAACCCAGCTATCACATCCGCTCTGGTGTGTGCACGGAAGTTGGACCTACTTCATGGAATTGCGTTTGCTGTAGCTCAGTGTCTTGGTGCCACATGTGCTTCTGCCATCATCTGCTTGACTATCCCAACATATGTCTGCAATCAGCTGGTCACCAGAGTAAGTTTGTTAAAAGTGACCACCCCACTTTCCCTTCCCACTTCATGTATTTTCAGTAAAATGTATTATGTGATTTTATTTAGACACAGAAGCATTGTGGAAGTGGTACTAAATTCACATTGTATTCGTCATCATATTTAGAATACTTGTAGTAGTATAATGCTTGTCAAGAGCGAACAATGGTAATAATGATTGCAGGGAAAATCACACACTGTCAAATGCCCATACTCTTTTTTTTCCTAGGATTTAGCACAGAAACAATTCCTTGTGGTCCCAGTCTCTAGGGACTTTCATACTGCATCATCCCGACATATCCCTGAGACTAATGTAAAGCAGGTTGGGGGACCAAAGAGGGTAATGAAGAAACAAGAACATTATCATTTATGAATCCCTGATCTCTTAAATGATAATTTTATGAAAACTGTATATCTTTAATCCCAAAATAAATAGTAATATGTGATGTTTAGCAATGTGTCAGAAATGAAATAGGATGGGAATATTTGAGAATGCTAATTTAATTTAACAACTGCATTGCAAATTCATCATAAATAGAGTTATAGTGATGTCATATTCATCTTCACATCTTCTTCCGCATTAATGACAATATAGTAGTAGTAATATGCATTGAATTATTATAAGAATGGTCAATGTCACCATATTGTGGCATTTGGTTGCTGGTATTGTCTCCAGAGAATAGCTGCATAAATCAACTATTTTTACTTAAATTTTAAAGTGCACTTGTCACCTCAAAACTAATACTAATTTATGTTGTACAAATTAAATAAATGTTTTTATTAATATATATATATTAAAAAATGTACCTTTAAACATCATTTCTCTGTCATCTTCCCTGTCAGCCTGCCTTTTCTTTCCAGAGTGTCAGGTGGGCTGGGCTAATGATTGACATTATAGCTCCTCCAATCAGATCCCTTAAATCACAATCTAGCAGGGATCTGATTGGAGGAGCTATGTCAATCATCATCACCCAACCCAGGAAAGAAGAGGCAGGCTGATAGGGAAGATGACAGAGAGAACTGCTATTTAAAGGTACATTTTTTAAATACATATATATATTTAAAAAAACATTTATTTAATTAGTTTTCCAGCACTCATCTGGCACAAAATATGCAGCAGTGTCTTGTTGACACAACAAATTCAAACAGGGCAGTGTAACAATGGCCTAAAATGGGCCATTGTTACATTTCAGTTGTGGACTGCTGAAGATAGTGGCTGTATGATGTTGATGGTTGTCAATAGTGGTGCGGAGGAGACACGACTGGCCATAATTTAGGTGTAATATCAGATCTTGTATGTATGTATGTATAATTTTATTTATAAAGCGCCACAAATTTACACAGCACTGTACAATTCAGCAATACAAGTATAATACAGACATGGGAAAAGTGCATTGAACAATACAAGAATAATATCACAAGGATTCTTCACTTTAAGTGCTAGGTTGTGGTTGACACAAGAGGTTGGAGGTCCCTGCCCCATAGAGCTTACAATCTAAATATGAGGATCTTTACAGGAATAGCTGGCATTGCTAGATTGACATTGTGTTTGAAGGCCTATAATTCAGCTGATTTCATTGGGTTCCCCATACACAGGGCCCCAACAGTGCCAATGGTGTAAACTGGTTCCATGGCAGATGTACAATGCAGATCTGACTTTAGCTCATAAAAAGTCGTGGCCTGCTGTGTGCATCATACATAGTGGGACCATGCAGGATTGAAACATTTTGACAGTATGATGCAAAAATGCTTTATCAAGACAGTCAACTAGATAAAAACTGACTGTCTCTATAGCACATTCAGCCATGTCTGGCAGTAAGAAGTTAGGAACTAGAGCAGGTTCAGTGCACTACCTCAAAGTTCTGATTGTAGACTTGTCTAATTTGAAAAAACCACCAAAGTTTGTGCCAATGGTTATGGCAATATAGGTTGTGCCCACTGCCTACGAAATTGATGTTTACATCCAGCATATATCCTGGCCAACTGGAAGTATTCTCCAATAATACATTCAGTGTTATTAAAGAAGACCTAAAGTGAAAAATAAAACAGGACTGTTAAAATACTTACCTTATACAAAGCTGATTGATTATAGTCATAGCATGTGCTGTGTTGTAATTAGCCGGCTCCCAATGCTTCCCCCAACGCCTCCTTCACAGCGCACTGGCTGACTGAGAAGCCAGCATGCAGCTCCTTCTTCCTGTTTTACCCACAATGAACTTGATGATGTTTAAGTCATTTATCACCCAAGGTGAAGCAAGTTGGGAGGAGCTGCGGTGCTGGACTATCAGTGAGCCAGCGCTGTGAAGAATGATCGGCTGCCGGCCAATTACAGCACAGCTCATGCTGTGACTCATCATTCGGATCTGTATAAGGTAAGTATTTTAACAGCCCTTTTTTATTTTTTACTTTAGTTCTCCATTAAATTGAATTATTTTTCTAGTTCAGTAACAGCTGTTTTTTAAAATGCATTTCCAAATATATCATGGTGTACTGTTTTCTCCACTTCCCTAGTTTACATCATTGCTATTGACACGTTACAGATGGAATTATAAAATTGTAACAATAATAGAAGGAAAAACAACCAGAATAATATAAGGTTTTTGTTTTTTTGGGTCCTGTTTATTATTTCTTAGCAATCATCATCCTTCCTAAGTCCTTAACTAATACATACAGTGTACCTGGGACTTACACTCTTCTTTATCTTTGAAGGTGAGTGATGCAGGGAATGCTGGGCAGGCACTTGCCATGGAACTTCTAGCTACATTTCAGCTCGCTTTTACAATCTTTGCAGTGGATGATCACAAGCGAAGAGATATATCAGAACCAGGGAGCCTTGCCATTGGCTTCTCTCTCACTGCTGGTGCTTTAGCAGCGGTAAGAACCAACTGTGCAGTATATTTCAAGTTTATTAATAATTACCAGGTCTAACACACACTAACTTAAAATCAGCTGTATTCTCTTACATAAACAAGGTACTGCAATGAGACTTTTTGATTTGTAGGAATATTGAAATGATGTAAAAAGTGATATTACTGTGCTGCTTCATACTAAAGATAACATTGTCATTATTCAAACTAGATATCATTGAGTCTACTGTGGAAAAAAGTCCTTATTTAAAAAAAACCCATAATTTTCTTTATTTTTAAGAACAATATAACCCTGATTCCCAAAGGTAAACTACTGGGTTGGGTATCTTGAGGAATAATATGCATCAACCTAAAAGGGTCACTCAATACATCCACAGCACAAAAAGACTGCAATAGTTATCTAATATTGAATGGAATAATAGTCCAGTAGTTAAATTACTCTTGAATTAAATGTTTTATTTCTAATTCATTGCTCATAGATCTGCAATATTTATATAAATATTCATAGAAATATATCAAAGCAGAGGAAAGGTTTGTAGGTAAATTGATGATATATTCTTGCTATATATATATATATATATATATATATATATATATATATATATATATTCTTGCAATGTTTAATCTACCTTTTGCCGGGCAAATAATCTATAATCTCTAGCAACACCTCTGGTGTCTGTGTTCTAGAAGCAATAGCTACTCAACTGCGGACCAATTTTCTTTTTGCTGGTAGTTTTCTTGTTCATTTATTACTTATTTTTCCTGCACTGCTCAGGGACAGGTATCAGGAGGCAGTATGAATCCAGCAAGATCACTTGGTCCAGCTCTGATCACTGGGATTTGGGAGCATCACTGGGTGAGTCTACATTCCTAATATTTGTTAAAATACCTACTACAGTTGTGAAACTGTGTTGAACTGTCATCACATCAGTTTTGTTTTACCAAATTCCTGCCATAGGTTAGTATCGTACCTTAATCTGGGTCTGTAAGGAATACTCACCGGCTTCCATTCCAGCACCGGGTCTCCTCTGCTAGTGCGCGCACGTCGTGTAAATGCTCAGGTGATGCGCTCGCTGTGACGTCAGAGGGGCGCGCGCCTGGTGCGCACAGAGACAGGAGCGCGCCTGCCTCTCTGCCTATATAAGGCAGACGCGCTCCAGTCCCGGCAGCCAAATTTAAAAATACAAAAAGCACACGTTTGAGTATTTTTTGGGCTCTGTGGATTCCTGCTACATTATTAAAGCTATAGCCAGTTATTGTGTTTCCTGCCATCGCTAGAGTATCTGTTTCAGTATCCAGAGTCCTGTGCCATAGACTAGTGTCTTGAGAATACTTTGGCCGTATTTGTAAAAACCACTGAACAGCTGACTTGGGGCCGCGATCTGGGTACTCTCGGCAGCTGAGTCCAGTACCCCCTTGCGGGTGTTAAAGGTGAAGACCAGAGA
>WMED01001870.1:12339-25904 GCA_019650415.1 Pipa parva
CTCTACATCTCAGTGTCGAACCCTTACAGTGTCCTGGCAATGTATAAAGTGAAAAATTCTAAAAGATATAGCTGCCTTTAAACCAGACCTGGGCAAACTATGGCCAGACTTCCAAGATCGACCCGCATTGGATGTACACTTGAATGTATAAAGTAAGCCAAAATGAGCAAATAATGTTTCCTTTTTTAGTTGTTTGGTTTTTAAACTGGGCTCAACTAATATATAAAGCAAGTATACCAATAAGATCCAAGCTCCAGGCAATATCTTTATCGAGTATGTCTAAGCTCCATATTTTAGGCAAAACCCAATATAATAAAGGATTTCATTAAGTCTTTTCTGTAAACAAAAGTGTGTGCCAAAGATATACTTGATAAAGGGTTATGCACTAATTTCTTTATTGCCTGAACTTGGCTCTTCTTTAAAGAAATTCTTTATATATTCCTAAATGGAAGTTCCTTTTAAAGAACACAAACCATACAATAATCTGAAAACTTTGGGCCTCTCTCTGCTTTCAACATTGGCCTCAACTGACCCTAGAGGTTCTTAGAATAAGAATTTAGAATGTGTATGGCTGTATCAAGCACTGTCCTATTGACCAGTTATGTGCTAAAATATTGTGAAGATGTGGCTAGACCTGCAAAGTCCAAAGAAGTAAATCTATTGTCCATATGGAACAATATGTGATTTTTAGAAATCACCTGCATACAAGTGATAATGAAGACCAAATGAATTGATGTTATCACTCAAGGAAAGCATGTACAGCGAGAACAGGAGGGGGCCAATTGCCAAGCCTTGGGGCACCCCCACCCAAAGTGGGACAGGAGAAGAGGTGTCGTTAGCATGGGATACAAAAAAAGAATGATCAGAAAGATAGGAAGCCAGCCAAGATGCAGCTTGATCACGGACCTCAAGTGCATGGAGAATTTTAATAAGAAGGGAGTGATTGACAGTGTCAAATAGAGAATAGGTCTAGGAGAATTAGAACAGAAATGTGACCCTTGGCTTTGGCAACCTGGAGATCATTTGTAAGTTGACACAGAGCAGTCTCCATAGAGTGCCCTGGCCTAAAACCAGACTGCAGAAGGTCCAGAAGATGGTGCGCATGCAGATAGTAAAGTGAGTATAGACAAGATGTTCTATAAGTTAAGAAGCCAAAGGCAAGAGAGAGACAGGATGGTAATTAGCAAAGCATGCAGAGTCCAGTGTAGCTTTTTTAAGGATAGGTTTAATACAGGCCTGTTTAAAAGAAGAAGGAAAAGTTCCAGAGGACAGGGAAGTGTTGAAGAGGTGCTTAAGGGCTGGCATAAGGACAGAATCACAACACTTAAGTAAAACAGAAGGCATGGAGTCAAGCAGGCATGTAGTGTGACACAGGAGGAAGAAAGAAGTTGAGAAACTTCAGACTGGGTAGCAGGAGAAAAAAATTCAGAAACTCAGATGAGGATGTAGATAGAATTAAGTCTGTGTTAGGAGAAGTAGCAATCTGTTTGCGGATATTATCAATTTTGTTTCTAAAGAAGTCGGCAAAAATTTTGTGGGGAATGTAGGGGGTTTGTACACCTGAGTGTAAGGGACGTAGAAGGGTGTTCAAAATGGAAAGTAGACAACAGGGATTAGATTTATACTGGATTATGAGAGTTTTGTAATAAGATTGTTTATCTAGGGAGAGAAGTTAAGGCACGAGAGCAAAAACCTATAATGAAGAAAGTCTACCTTGGAATGGGATTTCCTCCACAACTCATGCAGGATCTAATAAAATGTGTTTCTGCATTTAGCCAGGAACGAAGCTTGTTAATATGAATTGCTTTAGGCTCCGGGGGAGTGGGGGAATAGGAGAGTATGAGATAGAAAAGTTAAAAAGATGATGATCTGAGTAAGGGAATGGACTGTAGAATTATTTTTTCTGAAAACCAGATCTAGAAAGTGACCATCCTTATGGGTGCTAGTCCACTGGTGAAGGTCAAAAGAAGAAGTTAAGTAGAGAAAACAAGAAGGCCAAGATAGAGAGGGGTCATCAATATGACAGTTAAAGTCCCCCATAATAAGTGTGGAACTATCATTAGAAAGAAAAAAGGCTAGATACAATTCAAAGTAAATTGTTTACTGCTGTGTAACTTAGCAGCTTTTAAGAATTTAAAGGAGGACTAAAGTCAGATTACATTTTTACATATGCAGTACTATACCTTAGTGAGAAGCGCTTCTCCCCAGTAGATGTGTAATAAATTATCCTGCTTCAGATGAAACAGCACTGGAAAACTCTTGCACCAGGAAATGTGTGTGTGACGTACCAGCCAGTTTTCCATGAAAGGGTACCTTCCCCTGGACATTTTTGCCTATTGTGTAATGTAACGTCTGCACACAAGTTAGCTTTCCTGAGTCCCAGACTCTAATCTCCTGCATTTCAGGAATGTAAACAAAGTATGTCTGATGAGGTCAAAAGGTCAGCACACAGTTTAACCAATAGCAGTCAGGCAGCTTTTTCTTCTCATGTTTAGCAGTTATATCACACACATTTCCTGGTACTGGAGTTTATCAATGCTGCCTAATCAATCATTCTGATTCACATGAAACATCTACTGGGGAGAAACACTTCTCACTAAGGTGTAGTACTGCACATGTAAAGATGTAATCTGACTATAGTTCTCCTTTAAAAATATACAAACCTACTTATAAAGACAAATGCCTTAAAGCAATTTCTTGAAAAACTGAAGTGAAGGGTTATCACTGCATGAATCGTGATTATTTTGGCATTTATTTACAGTTTAGGAATTACGTTGTTTTTCATTTTATTTGCATATTTGTTCTTAGCTTTGTATGGTCAAAGCTGGAAGCTGGACCTATGTACAGGTCCCTGTTACATTCTCTATTCGCCTGTTTGTACTTGATAATGAATTCAATTAGGTGTTCAAAAACACTAAAAAAAAGTATATTAGATATGTTACTATTACATCTCGTTATTTCAGAAACCATTCTCTAGTTTGCCTTACTTACTTTCAGTTTTGCTCCCCCTTAGGTTTACTGGATTGGCCCAGTAGTGGGTGCCTTTCTGGCTGCAATTTCTTACGAGTTCTTCTTTGCTTCAAGTGCCTCAAGGGAAAAGCTGGTTGCCTGCCTCACCTGTAAGGATATTGAAATAGTGGAAGTGGCAAGTGTGTCCCGCTCTTCCCTTTCCACCGCTACACAGACTGCAGCACGCACCGTGCAACCTGAGAACAAACATGAGCACACTTAGAAGTGCAGTGGAACAGAGAACAGAATAATTAAGCTGTGGCAACATTCATGTTTATTGTGTTATTTAATCACAATGCATTTGCTTCCTCTGTTGCTTTTTTGTTGTTGTCAGAGAAGTCCTTAATTTGACATTCATCTTACTTACATGGACACATATTACACGTAAGCAAATAATAAAGTATTATGGGGAAGATATAGGACAAATTCTGCCTAGATAGTACGGATTTAGTATAAAGAAGGCATTCTAGTTTTCAGTTATTATTGTAGGGTAGAAGAAAAGTGAAGACAAACTCATCAATCACTTTTATACTGCAAATAAGGGTCAGAGGCACACACTAATAGCAGGTAGGGGAGGCAGTTCACTGCAAGTCCTTGACTGAATTTTTGAAGAGGCTGCATCTTGAAGAGACTATTTTGTTTACATTTGTAGTCACCTGCACAGTTTGTTAATAGCTAATTTAGCTATAATTAGCTACAATTCCTAGTTACTACCAACTGCTGGATACAGGTTATGTCCTGCAAGATTACTTCACCAGGGCCCATACTGATGTGTGTACACCACTAGATCTAATATCCCCTAGCAACCAACTAGTGGTTGGCTTTCATTATTCCAACACTCCATACCATTTAATTCTAACAGATGTTATGTTGCATTGGATTACTACATCTCAGTAAACTTTTTTTTTCATTTGATACAGTCATCATGTAAACCATGTGTCACTAGCCTTGTTATTCTGACATTCATGACCTTGAAACCCTGAAGCTTAATAGGGCAGCATGTATTTACCATTCTAATAGATATGTGAGTCTTATAATATCCATATTCTGTTTGTCAATATTTTATGGCTTAGTCATGGAGGGATACTCCTTTGTAACACATTGTTTAAATATGCAGAGTCATCTAAACTATAATTTATCATGGAAGTTTAGGGACTGGGAGAAAAAAAAACATAGAGCAGTCAATTTTCAGGTAAAACTTAATTAATGGGGGGGGGGGGGGGGGGGGGGGGGGCGTGGTATGATGGCTGCCTGAGACAGACGTGCTTAGAGAGGCTCCAGGCCCAAAGTGTGACAAATAGACAGAACGCCGCATTCCGATACCTAATCCCAGGTAACCAAGGAAAGCTAAACAAGAAGCAACTCACCAGCACAGAGCAGGGAACATTAAATTCTAGGGTATACCAATTTCTTCACAAAAACGGACTTACCATTAACAGCACTGGCGGTAACGGCTGAAAAAATGGCAGAGCGCCAGGTGTCAGAGAAAGAGAACGCTCCAGGTACTGACACACAAGCCTGCACAAACACCTCCCATGTCACGCATGCCAGCCTACTGAGATACCTAAGCACATTAACACATAAAGAAGACCTAACCAAACTGTTTCAGGATATAAGACAGGCACAGATAGAAGACAATAAATGCCTAAAAGAGGATCTTAGCACACTGACACACAAAATAACCGTACTAGAAAATAAAATCCAATAAAACAAAAATGAAATGCTAGAAAACACATTGAAAACCAAGCTAGACAAATTTATCACCTAAAACAGAGCAGTGGAAGACGCGGAAAACCACAGCAGAAGGAGCAATATCAGAACTGGAGGAATACCAGACGACATCCCACACAATGAAATGAGACAATAAATGCAAGGGACAATACTTTTAAGACTCATCAATAAACCCAGGAAACTGGTAAAAAAAAATGGCTGATAGAAGACAACCTCCATTTGTATCATCTAATAGATAAAAACAACCTAATTACAAAAGAAAAACTCCAGCAAACCATTCCTTTCAATGCAAATGATCACTTCAAACACACTCAAATACAACACTGTTTCCAGACACTAGGGAGTGCCCCAACATTGGGCAGAAAATTAACCACATTTGAAACAAAATGTTCAGATCAAGGACCCACCAGCAGTCCTTTGTCCTCACTATACAAGTGCCTAACTGAGAACCAAACAAAACCGGAACTAACGTACATTAAGAAATGGAATAAAAACCTGAACATACAAATCTCAGAAAAAAATAGCACAAAAAAGCTTAACAAGGGCACACAAAAGCTCCAGATGCATGCGCATAGTAGAAATTAATTATAAGATCATAACCAGATGGCATCACACGCCAGCTAAACTACATTCAATGTATTCAGCAGTGCATAACATATACTGGAGGTGCACAAAAGAGATAGGAGACATACTACACATATTCTGGACATGCCCAATAATCCAATCGCACTGGTCTGAGATACTTGACATTGCAAACGAAATACTGGAAGAACGAATCCCCAGATCAACCGAATATATTTTGTTATACATAGCTCCAAAGGAACATTTTATCAGTTCACTTCAAACCCAACTCACAAATGCAGCAAAAATCTTAATAACATTACACTGGAAAACTATCTCCCCTCCTACAGTGAAAGAATGGATTAGGAAAGTACTAGAATGAGTAAAATTTGAAGAATTATCAGCACCTGATCATAAACAAAAAAATAAGAATTCAGATGACCTGGCACAGATGGCACATATTGACTGAAATAAAGAAATATGAAGAATTTCTTTTTAGCAGAACAAGTGTGCGCAAGACACTCTGAAACACCCATTACGCCATTCCCCCCAAACCATTTCCTATACCATACCTCCCCCTTTATCCCACAGAATCCACCCAACACCATAACGTCTGAATTACAGTCTCAAATCTCAAATTGTCTTCTGGCAATCTCCTCGTGGATGGCCAAGCGCCACCTCAAGTTAAATCTTGCTAAAACGGAACTGATTATATTCCCACCCAAACCTGGACCCATTCCTACATTTTCCATTCAAGTGGATGGTGTGAATATCAACCCTGTAACCTCTGTTCGTTGTCTTGGAGGGACTTTTGACTCTGCTCTTTCCTTCTCTAAACACATCTCTTCCACTGCTAAATCTTGTCGATTCTTTCTTTTCAACATTGCCAAGATCCGCCCCTTTCTCTCTTGCTCCACTGCTAATATGCTCGTGCATGCTCTTGTCCTGTCTCGACACACCTCCTCTAATGAGGTAAGTGGAATGTGACGGCGCTCCTTGGCTGCTTCGGGTCTTGTCGGTTGTATTCTGCAGCTGCCAGCAAGACCCGAACATCTACGTAGCGCCGTTGCATTCAACTTACCTCATTAGAGAAAGTGTGTCACTGGAACGCTGTTGGAGGTGGGGGTGGGTGGCGCAGAGTAGGGGGGTGTTACGGGGCATGGGGAACGGCGCGGGGGGAGGCCCATGGCGCTAGTAGGGCCAGGATCACCCCTGCTTGTAGTAGTAGTTATGTGTAGTTATGTATTTTGCATTGGCGTTGTTCTATACAAAGTAAACCCACCAACAGCCCAAGTCGTTTGTAACAGATGTGCAAATTTTCTAAAACCAATTTGTCACCTTTGTGTGCCATGCAGTTTACAGCAGTAAACGCTACAGTATACTAAGACCAGCAAGCCATTTTTTTAAGCAAAACTATCTCAGAAATCCGTCTCAGGATATATAAACAAAATCAAAAACTGGATAAAAAAAGATATATCTATCAAAGCTAAAATTATAGTCATGAAGTCAAATACATTTACAGTAAATGAATAACGAAAACTTGAATTTATTCAATATAAACATCAAAACTTTGACCTGCTTTTAGGAGTTCCTCCCATTTCTAATTTAAAAGCAAACAAATTATCCTCAGTGCTAAAGGGTGGATTATTGAATACATACTGTCACGTGTAAGGACTTGTAATGTGAGAACTAAAATGATAATTGCAGTGAAGTGCAGAGAAGACAGACACGGGATACTACAGGACTGGCTGCCACTAAAGGATCTAGAGCACCTGGAGCCTGTTACGCCTCTGGAGGCACTGACGCATACTGGAAACAGGAAAACTGGAATGAGTGCAGGAAAGTGCAGAAACAGTGTAGTGGATTCTCCTTACCACAGTGGAGTTGGCATGGGATAACACTGAGGTGCGAAGTTTAAGGAGGGCCAGGTCTTCACCTTTAAACCTCCAAGGAGGTACTGGGCTTTGCGGCAGACACCTCCCAGGTCATGGCCCTTGGGTTATCCCCCAACTGGTGGCAGCTGACTGAAACACTTAAAGACACTGGTGGATACTGGAACTTCAAAACTACAACTCACTGGATCACACCTTTAAGAACAGAGTAGTGAGAGCAAACACTAGAGCTATCAGGAAAGGCAGTATAAAGCAGACCTGAAGATATTCCAGCAGGCTGAGCTGAAGAGCTCAGAAACTTCTGAGAAGGCAAGAAGCAGTTCAGTAGCAAAATCAGCAGCACTGCAGTCAGTAAATGACATTGGAAGACATTAACTCTAGGGCACTGTCTAACAGTGCTCAGCCCCTTTTGAATTTGGCGCCGCTTACATCATGCGTGACATCAGCTGTTCTGGATTGGTTGGCAACCTGGAAGTGCTGGGTGTAGCGTTAACTCAGCACTAGCCAGAAATTAGAAGCCGGCAGTGCACGAGCAGCGCTGCAAGTAAGCAAGTTCCGTTCATGACACATACAGCACAGTGCAATGGATTCTCTGCAGCACTGCAGTAAAACTTCAAAGACGTTTTGAAAAGCAGAAAAGATGTAGAGCAGTGGTTCTCAACCTAGTTGAGACCGCGACCCCCCTGCGCTTTCACGCATTGATGTTTGGGCCTGATGTCATTGCGTCACGTCTAACATGAGGACGTTCAGGCAAAACGTCATCATGTACGTGTGTCACGTGATGACGTTTGGGCCCGATGTCACCACCCAGGAACCCTTATATAAAGGGACATGTGTTTACTATGATGTATGCGTGTATATTTTTATTTGTAAAGCACTGCAAGGTTACACCATGCAGTACAATTCAACAACACAACTATAATAGAGACATGGGAGAAGTGCCTAACAAAATACAGGTAAAGTAAATTACCTTTTAAAGTGCCTGTTCATTTATATATAGTAACTTAGTATGTATGGTTAAAAGAAGACATAAGGGATAATTATAAAAGTCAAAAAGTTTTTCCATTCTGCAAAGGTGGTGAAATATCTTCAATATATCTTTATCAACTTTTCTCCTGTTTAGATTTCTCTAAATGTAAAAGTAATGTTTCTTAATTATGTGGAAAAGTACTCCCCTAATAAATCAAAGTAGAATTTACCTGTACAAAAAAAACTGAAAGCATTGGAAATCTGCCTCTCTCCCTTCTGTCCATGACTGGCAAAAAATAGCGGACTTGTATATCCCATTATACAAAATATTTTACATCAGTAGAGGTTTCCTTGCAAAATTTTACAAAATATGGTCTCCATGGATTAACAAGTGACAAACTACGTAAACCCTATAGTAGTGACATTCTACCATCATAATAAAGTTTCCATATATTTTATAGGTACAGTGTTGGACCGGCCTACCAAAACACGGAAAATTCCCAATGGTTCCAGGCTGCCCGGCAGGCCCTCTCCATCCTCATCAGCCAAACAAATGATATCACACATCATGTCATGTGATGTCATCAGCAGGGGGATTAGCTCCCAGCGGGCCCACAAAGTGCCAGTCTGATGCTGTATATATAACTATTGAAGTCATACAAGTTGAACAAAGTCAAAAGACAGAATAGAGAAAACTAATATCCCGCTACCCTACTGAGAGTTAAAATCACTTTTATTAATTATTGATTAAGAACATAAATGATTAAGGAGAAACAAAAGCAAAATTGAAACACACAAAATTTAAAAATTATTATAAGCAGAGTGAGACCAATGGGTCAGGTCCCCTGTATCACGCTGACGTACGTTTCACCTGACTTATCAGGCTTTTTCAAGGTTGGTAGATTTTTCTGCTTAGGAACTGCCTCTAATTTGTTTATTTGGTGTATATGAGGGGTTACCAGCATTGTGTGCTCAAAGGGGAAGTGATGCTATACCAACTGTGACTTTACAGAGGTGGGGGATGCCTGAACAATTAATTAGTAATAATATCCCAAACTCTCACAAGGTGGCGCTGTTATCACTGTTGAAACAAACTAATTGAATATAGATGATAATCACAGAGAAACTCTCCTGTTAAATAAACCCTGGCTGATGCATGTAATATTGCAGTAGGTGGGAAGGAAAAATAAGGATGAGTTTATATTTAAAAAGTTAGCAGTTTATTGCAGTGTGGAGTTTGAGATAGTATATTGTAACCATTCCCCTGCATGTTATATTTTCAGAGTAGAAATAGTTAACCCATATATCTTACACTGTATGCACCCACAGATTAGGAGAGGAAAAGCAACTTGGCAGCAGTGGTCTAATAGTAATAATGTTCAGGAGATATTTAAATCCCCAGTTAATGAGAGTTCAATCAGTTCAAACAAACATGTGATTCAAAAATGCTTGGTGCTTAATTAATTCCCCTATCTGCCGCATGTAGTATAGAGGGGAAATATACAAGCCTTTTCAATTATCTGTGTGATAGTATGCTATTATTATGACATGAATTAACAAAAGTGGTTAGTACAAACAGTGATTTAACAGCATCAAAACCCCCCACAAACAAAACAGTATTGGAAAGCCTGCCCTTAGCTTTATCCCAATATCTGCAAATTCCAGGGTACCGGGGTGAGGGCAGGTGCTAAGATGATATTGCTCACTCCTAGATACTGCCTATGTGGAGCACCTGCTCTTACATAACTTCCCTGATACTCAATTGCAGCATGAAAGGGAAAAATGGGCAACTTAGGCAAGTGTTCAGTTAAAGCGAGAGAACTCCTAAACGCTAACTGCCTGTAAGAAGCTGCCCCTAACTAACTCCACTACTTGCTCAGCAGCATAGCAGAGAATGGGCAGGTTCTTATTTTAAATTGTTAAACTGCGGAGATCACACAACCGTGCTAGTCACAGAGGAATAAACGCTATTCGTTGCTTGGACAGCTCATTTATAGCAGTGCTTATAAAGTTCCGGCACTGGCAGAGCAGCGAAGGGATTTATTGTAAGAGCAGAAAAGTAGAAAAGAAAGAAAGGGACTATAAAGACAGCGCTGATGAGTGAAGTCATCTTTTTGGCACTCGGTGCTGAAAAGGTTCGCCACTGCTGGTTAAGAGTCATCACAATTCACATTAGAGTCATCATATCACAACCTGCTTCGTGTACCTCATACTACTACTGCCCTTTCTCGTCTTAAACCCTTTTAACTCTCTGCCCCTCACCTTTGGAATTCTTTACCCCCTTGTCTCCGCCAGGTACATTCCCTCTCCACCTTCAAAACCAAATTGAAATCCTATCTGTCAGAGCACTAGCACTGATACTTTGACTTTATGATTTTTCACTGATCATTGATTTGATGTATAATTCTTAAGTTTAATATCTGTATATTGTATTTATCTATTATTTATTAACTGTATTTATCTATATCTATTTTGATCTACTTATTTTGCATTTATGGACCTATGTCTCAACACACTAGACAGCTCTTATTGCCCTATCTGTATATGTAAGGGACCTCCAACCTCTTGTGTCAATCACAACCTAGCACTTAATTTGATGTATCCTTGTGATATTTTACTTGTATTGTTTAATGCACTTTTCCCTTGTCTGTATTGTACTTGTATCACTGAATCGTACAGCGCTGCGTAAATTTGTGCCGCTTTATAAATAAAATTATACATACATATTGTACATACAATTGTGATAATCTAAAACGTAAAGGGGGACCAGAGGTAACTTGTTTTTGTCTTTCTCTTTATAAGCACTCCTGATTGTACTACAATGTTTCTGAATTCTTTTTTTTTCAGTATTTGGGTAATCATGCCAACGTATTTAAGTTAGCATGGGCATTCCAGGCAGTAAATTACTCCTAAAGTGTTACAGTTTATGTAGTCGCTGATAGAATATTTTCTATCAAATCTGTCTATAAGGAATTTGATCATATAATTACATGTGACACAGTTGCCACAGGGATAACTCCCTTTAATCCGTAATGCTTTTTTTGTAGATGTGAAGTGGATGTGTACTAGCTGATCTTTTAGACTAGTTGACCTCCTTAAAGATACTGGTATGTAATCTGGTACAATTCTTTTCAATATGGGATCACTCTGCACTATATGCTAGTGTTTACACATGATGCCTAACCTGATGCTGTCTCACGGAGTGAGTTGTTACGAAACGTATAGTTTCGTCTTTTGGTTTGACCTTTTTATTCAGAAGGGAAGTACAATCAGTGTATAATGCTTTTCTGTAAGCTCTCTTAACATGACTGTGTGGATATCCTCTACTTATCAATCTTTGTGTCATTTCAGTGGCAAGGTTGTTAAAAACTTCCACTGATGAGCAGTTGCAGTGTAATCTTAAAAATTCACCAGTTGGAATTGATTTTTTTGTTGTTCTAGGATGGAAACTGGTGAAATTCAATAATGAATTTGTTTCCATATTCTTCCTAAATAGACTAGTAATAACTGAGTTATCTTGACTTTTATGAATCATAATGTCTAAAAATTCAATTGATGATGTACTGTAGAAGTATTCAGGGTAAATTTGAGATTTAAATCATTGCTCCTCAGTATCTGAAGGAAATCATTAAGTAATAATTTTGGGCCATCTCAAAATTCCAGATCATTGATGAACACATATTGTGCGAGCGCAGGCTGTTCCCATTGCCATTCCTTGGCATTGCAGATCAAACTTATTATCCAAAATGAAATAATTATGGTGTAAGATAAACCTTAATAATACACAGATGAATTCACGTCTTGTATCAGAACATTTATCATTGTGATTCAGGAAATACTTACTAGCTCTAATGCCACCCTCATGCCTTGTCGAAGTGTATAGGGATTCTACATCTAATGACACTAATATAATGTTGGCTGAAATTTTTAGAATTTCTAGTTTAGATAAAACCTGCATAGTATGCTTTGGGAAGCAACAAATTGGCTAGCAGTTTCAGTTAAATTGTCATTGCCTGAAATAATAGGTCTACCAGGAGGATTCTCAACTGACTTGTGGATTTTGGGGAGCATGTAAAAGGTTGAATAAAGCACACACAGGTCAGGTTTCCCTTAAATTTGGGGGTTATTCACCAAGGTGTGAATATGAATGTCGAATTTGCAGATAGTGGATTCCCATTGTAAACCTGCGACATTTTCCCCATTGTAAAGTCACGACAATTTTTTAATGTTAAGATTGTGACAATTTTCCCATAATAAAGTTGTGACTGCAACAATATTTTCATTATAAAGACGCGACTAAGACAGTAGCAGCCTATTGCAACTGTCCTTATGCGCACCTATACGAAACAATTTGGAGTTTAGTGAATAACCCCCAAAATGGTTTATTTTTACATTTGCATAATTAAAATAAAAATGTGTTTGGCAGAGACATGTTAAAATAATAACTAAATTAAACTGTATTTATAAAAAATGAAGAATCCTTTTCTTCAGTGTATCCCTACCACTTAATACCTCTTCCCTCCATGAGTGAAAGTTACTAAATTAAATCTGCAGTGTTTTTATGGAGGATTTTTCATTTCACTTGGCCTTTTTGTTATAGATTTTTTCTGCACTCACTAAGCTTTTCCATATTAGTTCTCTGGAGAAAACATAAGGGTACTTTGGCTATACTATGGTGAACATATACAATGGTCCAGAAATACCAAGGGCAAATTTAGTCTTCCAAAAACCAAAACAATGATGTATCAGAAACATAAAATGACTCACACTCAAATACCACTAGTGGTAATTTGTGATTCCAAAATCACAAACTGGTTATCCTTTGTGTATCAGTCAAAGATGATTATACGTACCACCCCTTATCTTTGGAATTCTATATCCCTCTATCTCCACCAAGAGCAATCCATCAATATCTTCAAATCTAAGTTGAAATCTTACCTCTTGGAGCACTAGCACTGGTTTTCACGTCTATATTTTATCTTTAAGTCACTATTATTCAAAATTTATATTTTTTTATTTAATTGGCACCTATAGCCAAATTAACTGTCATTTTATGCTACTGCACTTGTCACCCTCCTATCTGTTTATGTAAGTCTTCCTTCTATTTAGATTGTAAGCTCTATGGGGCAGGAATCTCCAGTCTCTTGTTTCAATGTATTTTCTTGATTATATGCTTGTAATTCATTTCACTTGTTCTTTGCTACTCACTTTCCCTTGTCTGTATTATAACTGTATTGTTGAATTGTAAAGAGCTGTGTAACCTTGAGGCGCTTTATAAATAAAAATATACCTACCGTATTTGCCGGCGTATAAGATGACTGGGCATATAAGATGACCCATAACTTTTCCAGTTAAAATATAGCGTTTGGGATATACTCGCCATATAAGACTACCCCTCTTCCA
>WMED01001871.1:0-25901 GCA_019650415.1 Pipa parva
TCGGATCATCGATAACACCCAATAATTGTAATAATCGTACCGATTTCAACTTTGCTCGATTTCAACTTTGCTCGATATCACCGCTCAACACTAATCTGGTGTTTATTTCACAAACTTTTTTTTCATTGTAATTTATAAAAAGTCTGCAACATTATCTTCATAGTAGTATTGTATTAGAAATGTGTAATTAATTAGCATAAACACTAAGCAGAGCACAATGACCTTAATTGTAGCATGGACACTAACTTATCACAGTGGGAGGTTGTATACATTTTCTGATGACTTGCTATTAATAGTTTTGTCCAGCTATGTATTGTATACCCAGAAGTAAACAATATTTTGCATGTGGAACACATTAATTTAATATTACTAGTAGCATATGCTGTTAACTTAATCAATCAATTTTAATGCACCAGATGCTCGGGGCAGAGTTTAGCAGAAGCAGTTCTTAGGAGTAATCAGGTCAGACCTTTAAAATAAACTTTAAGGAACACAGTAGTTTCTAATTAATACAAAAATTAATCTATGAGATGATTAAAACATTGATCACCCAAGTTATAAAACATTAATCCAGTTATTTTATATATATATATTATATATAAATAAAATACTATATATGTGTATTAAATTATATATTAATGCTATATAGTAACAGCTATTAAGGTTCACATTTTTGAGCTCCTTACATTTGATAGGGACATCATCCATTAAACAGAACTTGTTTATATTTAGAGTGATTCTAAAAGCAAGGTTAGGAATATACTGTGAAGAAGACAGAAACAATGTACCCTTCTAAGAAAAAAACGAATGATGATTGAAGAGTCTGCAGAGGTTCAATAGTCAATAAAGGGTGGTGATAAAGAAATCAGAAAGGGATTGGATTCAAGGGATATGGAAAGTAAGAGGTTCTAAAGGGGTTATTCTCTAAAGTCAAATACTCAAACAATGGATCCCCATAGCAAATCAACAACTGCGACAATTCTCCCATTGAAAAGTCACGACTGCAACAATTTTAAAGTTGTGGCTGTGACAAATGACAATATTTCCATATTAAATTCTATTGTGACTGTCTTTAACTGGCAAATTCACACCTTTACACAACAATTCAGACTTTAGAGAATAACTCCCTAAATGTCAGCAGTTCCTGGAAACGCTGCATACTAGTAAAGATATACACTTCAAAATACATTTACCTTTTGAACCACTGGTGAAGTCATGAAATAGCATTCCCCCATGGGTTCACAAAAAATTATCCATGACCTGCTCTGCCTTCCAAGATTTTAGAGTAACATTTAAAATAAGCCTATAAAATCAAATAATTTTATTTTTTTCATATTAGATTTTATTTAAACACTAATGAGTCCTATGAAAGTCTTATTAGGTTCTTAATAATTTCAGAAAAATATGACTTTTACCCTGTTGGAATTGTGAGAGAAAACCAGAGTGCCTGATGGAATCCCACATAAGTACAAAGGGAACATACAAACTACATGGTAAAACTGAACCAAATACACAGCACTGAAAGTCAACAGAGCTAGCCACTGAGCTACTGCAGTAAAACACTGCAAAATAAGGGAAGGCTTTGTCTTCTTATTTAGCAACACAGCACTCCCTCTCACTTTGTAACCGAGATAACAGAAAGATATAGCACCAAAGTCACAGGTAATGGTGACAACACCAAAACAATTATTTTTTTTAATGCAGACTAAGCTTATCAGTGAATTATTTGTAATTAAAGAACATAGCAAAGGTAAAAAGGTATATCTAACAGACCAATTAAACACAATAAGATGCACTTCCCTTAAATCCATTCCTCTTCTATGTTTTATTATTATTTTTATTTCAATAAGCTTACTGTCCTTAATCTTAGCTTCTTTCACATTCTTGATTTGTACGTAGCTTGCTTATTGCTACAACCCAGGTACATTACCTTGTATATACCTACATTAAAGATTAACAGACACTTTTCTGCCCAACTTCTCATAACATCCAAACCCTTATGTAGTGCGCTGGAGTCATTATCGTATTCAATAACCTTACTCAATGTTATCCTGTACATAACTTATATTAGAATTATCTAGTAATCTATGAAAAATGAAAGTTCATGTCCTTGTCCAAGTATTACTTTTACTCAAAAATCAAAATTCGTACTTTATTTTGTTCCCTACCACTATAAAATTTTAAAACTCAAGGACAATGTTTTTTTTTAACTAATCTTCTTATTATAATTTTACAGATATATCTGGGATGTCTTAATTGTTTAACATTTGGCAGGATTTCCATTGCAGAATTCCAAATCAGTAAGCTTAGATAACTCAGGTTAACACAGCAAAGGTAAATGCAATCTTATGAAGGGACTACTGTTAACAAACCTGAATTTCTTGATAAATTGTGTTAATCTGCTTTATATAATTTGATCAGCCCTTCTGTATTGTATGTACCTGTCACTTATGAATCCAAAACCAAATCATCTGTCAAAAAATCCAAACCTAAACAAAACCAAAACACAGTGATGGGTCTGAAGTCAAAACTAAAAAAAGGTTGTCTTCAAACATCCCTAGTCACTACAATAATTTCCCGTCTTTCTTTGAAGATGTAGAAACGCAGGTAGGAATTGCTGGATTTATTAAATAAGTAACAACAACCAAGCTTTGAAATTCCCCATTAAGCAAATTGTTATTGAGTTATTGATTGATTAAAACAGATTTAATAACTATCCAGACAAAAAAAAAGAAAGCTTTTATTTGTAATTTGTGAATTTTTGTTAATTTAGAAATGATTAACAACAATGGAATCAAGAAAGAAATGTTTCCATCAACATGGAGATAATTTTACAAATGCTGGACTTCATGGACCTAATACTGTTTTTTCAAACTATATTTTATTTTACTATGACATTATTTATAAGGGTTAAAATCATATACATTTTTGATGTTATTATTGTTTATAGTCCTGAATATTGACAATTAATTGAACTATTTCACAATCAAAATCCTGGAATTAAAAAGTACACAGTTGTTTAATACCACATGTAGACCCCCACTAATTTAGGCACTACACCAGCAAAAGTTTACCATCTCTGCAATGTTTGGGGGTATCCAAGACTGCCTACTAGTTTGAAATATGCTCTTTGTTCCTATACCTTCTTTTACCCAGTAATTGCAATGTTAGTTAATATAGAAATACTGAAAGCTACATCTACATCTTCATCAGCTAAAGACATTTCTCAGAAGAATATTTAATTAACTTGGGCCCTAAACTGTCACATAGGAAAGTAATAACTAAAATGAATTGTCTCTCGTAGCTTTATGTTGGCTGAAACATACTGTAAAACAGACTTCTGGTGATCTGATAGCTTTATGGTCCATTAATTAATGTCTCATTATCTGTTTTCTGATTTTCATTTCAGTTAGAGTTTCTCTATAATGGGGAATAAGATTTATACCTAGAATTATTCCCTTACGATAGTTTCCCAGCATTTGTGTTTTTTTTGTCCCTGCTAGTTACAACCGGATAACCTGATTTCATACTGTGCTTTAGTGCAATAAAAGTTATCAAACTAAAGGAACACAGCAAGTGGCCACATTAGCCATCATTTTGCTTGATCACTTCTGGGAGCTTAAATGAATTCATTCTCAGAGCAGATAATGAAATATTTAAAACATGTTTAAAGAAAGTTGTTTTGTAACTCATAAACCCCTTAATATATGTATAGTTGTAGCTAAATATAAACAGTCTTTCCCAATGCAGTGTTAATTTACCTTTATAAATAATTTGGATTTTTCAAAAATGCATTTATGTGTAATGCACAGTTTGGAGATGACACTTAAAGGGCCTGATTACTAAAGTCTGAATTCAACTGTCGAATTCACCTTGCTACAATTCAAGTCGCATTGCCAAAATAGTTGCAAATTCATTTCTCATTATTGACTAAGTGGCGAGTACACTTGCCAAACAAGAAGACAGCAGTGAAAGCATAAGCCTGCATTGTCAATCAAATCGCGCCAGACAGTGTCGAGTTCGGTAGACTGCATAATAAATAATGAAGAGCTGCGATTTATTTTTTATGTTCATGAAGTATCCAAGCTAAATTCAAGCTAAATTGTTTGTTAATTAGAATGACTCAATTTCTCAATCAATTAATGCAATCCATCAATAAAACATATGTTATTAATCAATTATCTCATTTGTAGGAATGATTAACTCTTACTCGGGACTATGAACTCTTTAAATAACAAGTCTGAAATATTATACTCACATTTAAGGCCTACAAAATCATGCAATATTTCATTTTTGAGAAATATATTAGGAAGACATCTTCCTCATAGGCAAGTATAGCTATTATGATAATTAGCGGTGCACATATTACAATTAACATAATAAAATTGAAAAAATTAACATCAATGCCGGTGTGTGTTAATAAATACCTGTGTTTGCAATTTCCCAACCCACATAAAGAGTAATAGGTAGAGGCAAAAAGAGTACCAGCATGACCTTACCTAACCTGTTGGTCTAGTCTTCATTTTTGAATCTGGGACAAAGTGGTTAATCTGGTCAAATTATACATTACAGAACATGTCTACTAAAATGGGACACATCTCATTGATGTCATCTAGAAGAAGGTGTAAAGACATTTTTCAAGTTTAAAGCATGATAAAAAATATTGTAGGTGTAGTTCAAGGTGAAGTCTAAGCTCATATTATCCAACAATTTGAACATGTGCATTGCGTGAAACATGGATGACCGGGAGCCTTTAAAGTCAAGCTGTAAACATGTGATCAGTAATCTATGCAAGTGCTGCATTGTAGTTAGTGCCATGGATCTCCAAAAAGGAAAATTGATCATATTGGAGAGAATGTTCCTTTAACGGCTACGTGAAACAGTTCACTTAATTGAATTTAGAATCTGTTGGAGGGCAGCCTTGCATATTGTTTAGCCATAAGTGCTCTTTTTAACAATGTGATCATGCATTTTTGTGAAGGGCAAACATTGTGTGCTAAATGGACATAAATAAGGTTTTAATCCCAGTCCTTCCTGCCCTTAATTATTTTGTCAGGATTGGCTACAATTGCAATCCAGCCCTCATTTCTTGAAATAATTGTTTTAATTGCACTCTCGACCTTAATTATTTGGTTAGCATTGGCTACAATCACAGCGAGGAATTTCAAGACAACATTTCAATCACAGGCATGAACATGTAAATGAATGTATACATTCCAAATAATGTGTATCAAAAAGAGTCTGTGGCACTAAGATCACATTTTTTTTAGCTCTGATGTGACATATTTGGAATAAAGAGTGTCATATTTAATTACACTTTGTAGTTGGTGAAATTAGCATAATCAAGATGGTACAAATGACATGTAGTCACCAATATATCACAAAATTATGCAACGAGGTCCGTAACTTCATGGCTGTCATTAACGGTCAAATTGACTGCAAATTTGTCACTTTGCTAAATTTTACACAGCTTTGTCAATAAGTGAACATAGGGAAGTGGTGAATAGATGTGAATTCAAAGCAACTATTTGGCCTTTAGTCAAAAAGGCCCTTGTAAGTATGTATGTATAATTTTATTTATAAACATACCCTGCCTTTATTACATAATATTGACATGCATATTTTATAGCAAACTAAGTAATAAGTAATAGTTTGATATACTGATCTGCAAACACATGTAACCCTATCAGTATGAACCATAACAGTTTTTTTCAAAATAACAAAAATTCCCCATTCAACAAGAATACCCCCACCAAATTAGGCATAACTTTTTTTTTCAAATGTGTCTTGTAACAGTAATACAAATGTTTATATTACTAATATACATAGAAATAACATCAGCAGCACAATGAAAAAAAATCAAAATATAGTTTCTAGGTCCAGAAGGCACATCTGTCTCAAAGGGAAAAACCAAGCTATGTAGTACTATACATAATACTGTTTGAGACTCTATTACCCAACTGATACAGAAACACTAGCTCCATTTCACTACAATAAATGGTAACTGCATCTGCCACTTTCATCTAACATTATTCACTAGACTAGGGTGGAAGGCAGAAACAAATCAATGTATTCTGTCCTTCACAGTAAAAAAGCACATCATGGCTACTGTTTGTAAGGGAGTGATGTGCTTTGCTAAGTGTTTTATTTATGTTTTCTGATAATTTTGAGTAGATAATTCTACATGCTTCAGGAATCAGTCTAGAAATTTAGAAAGTAAATTAACAGGGAAACAAATAGCAATGTTTTAAGCATTGTTTTGGGATATAAAAATATTAAAAAAAGAAACAACATTCTATTGCCTCCCTTTAAAAAATCCAGGAGTAGCCTGCAACATACTTACACATGATTAAGGTTCATATCATGTGCTAGGTCTGGTTAGATCTCTACAAGTGAAGCTATAGTGCTTTGACCACAGGAACCATGTACTGTGCTATGCTGTAATATGCTATTTGGTGTACCAAGGCCGAGAGATACTTAGAGACTTGATCAGGAACTCACAAATGTAGATCCTCTTTAACCCCCACACTGGTGCCAGCTGGCTGTGACCAAGAACTGGAACTCCAACCATGCGGCACAAGAAGAGCTTAACAGTAACACTCTGGATCTGAGTTGTACCCATGGACTCATGGAAGAGCTGATAAAGGACTGAAGCACTGGAGACAGTAGAACCATAATGTAGGTACTTATTGGAACATAATTGTAGCACAGTGACTTGAATTTCTTAGAAACAAGGCTATAAGACACTGTAACATAACATACCATGAAACACAGGACACTGAGTCAGTAACACATATTGGCATAGAAACATACTGACAGAAGACTCTCAGGCATGATACATAACCTGAACCACTTCAATAAAACATCAGAAGCACAGTGCACTGAAACACGAGACATGAAAAAGAGACCAGATACAAGGGATGACATCAAGCAGAAAAATGAGAGCAAAGTTCCAGAGACAGCAGACTAGAAGGAGATGGAATTAAAAGACACTAGAAGAAGCACAAGAGGCAGTAGAGCATAAAACACATAGAAGGGAACAGAGATGAAGTACCAGAAGCAGGGAGACACCAAAGATAAATCTGAGACAGAAGACACAGATATCCAATAAGGGTTGAGCGCTATGCTCAGGTAGCTCTTGACTTAAATTGTCAGATGCCCATGTCACAGCTATGATGGGAAGTGGGGATTGGCTGTCTTAGCAGTGGACAACCCAATGTGACCAGGATTACAAACTGACATTATGAGTCATAGTTTAGAGAAGCACTGGGGCCCCTGGTAGTTCTTTTTGGGATGGCCGATAAATATAACATTAATGTCTATTATCCAATGAGATATCCTAGAAAGATTCATCCATGTAACAAGGAGGAATGCTAGCACTGGCAAATCAAAGAGAAAATATGAACTTTTGTTTCATAATGCAGGATATATATTTTATTAAAAGAGAACATACTTTATATTCTAACACTCAAGATTTCATTTTGATCTATTTGCATTCTGTTTAAAGTATATCAGCTTAAATTAACTATAACTATGCTATCATTCAATATTTACTTGATGCAGATAAAGTGAGATGAGTTCTTAATTCAAATACAATCTAAATTTACTGCATAGTAATTAGGGCTTTGCTATTGACACCAGGGGCCTATTGATTTAATGAAAAACTTAACCTTACAGTAAGTGTTTAATTAGTTGCTGTACAGGATTCAGTGCTGCCCTAAATATTGGCCAACAGAGAATCGGGTATTAAATTCAATTACATGACGATGGTATATATAGACTACAATATTGTTCCCTTTTTGCGTACTTTGGGAGAATGTAATTGTATTAATATATATTTAAAATCATAGTGAACGCAAAATTAGTTACTTTGATTTCAATGCTTTAACAAAATAGATATATTTCAGTTATTCCTTTTTTTTGTCTACTAATGTGAAAAGTGCTTCATTTAAGAGAAATCTATTGCATTTTCTCTGCACATTCTATGATTAGAAATATCGTAAAAGTTGTCTTAAATATATCAGACACCTGTAAATGTTTCTACTTACTTTTGTATAACCTTACTCATCTGAGCTATCCATAAACAAGGCACATTCTTTGTTTCTTGTCTTTCTGTTATCTTCAATAATTCTTTATAGTTGGAACTCTGCCATAAGTCTACAGCTTTAGGCGGCATCTTCTTCTTTCTTTGATAAAACAATTGTTAGTGTCATTTAATTAACCAGTACACATCAGGTATGTAACAATTCCTAATTATATACTTTATTATTTGAAAGAAAGTGTTTTAAAATATAGCAGTTTTAAAAACAAATAATATGGCCCTTTCATTTTCTAATTCCGCTCTACTTACCCATAGGCCTCTTGTACTGTGGGGTGTCACAACAATATCAATATAGCCTTTATCAATTTGCAAATTCCAACTGCAAAATAGTGACTGGGAAGCAAAGAATTGTTTAATTTACTCCACATAAACTTTACATGATGAACACCATTACTAAAACAGTTATATGCGTTCAGTTTTTTTGACTTAATTAGTTCCTAAATTAAATGGAGTTGACAATGGATAAGACATTTATAAAACCTGACATTAGTTTGTTTGCACATTCTCAGTAAGAATAGCAGAGAATGTGTAACATGTTCGCATACACACAGCACATACATTCATTATTATGCCTCTTGAGATTTCAGAGAATGGCTAATTAATTAATAAGTGACACTCTTTAAGAAACATTTAATTTCACATCACACTTCTTTATTCAGAGACTAATAGACAATCACATGGAACATGCAAATTATTATTTGTTGTTTATTTTAAAAGTGGAAAAAGCAATTTGATGCTAATTTGAAACTTCAGAGTAATCTTTCTGTACCCGTTCCCAATATTCTATCAAAAAAGTCTAAAATACAGAAAATAAATTAAAATCATGTACTGTACTAAGTCATACAAAGGAACACATCCTCTCAACTTTATGGGCCCCTTGGGACAAAATATTTTTATCCCCTTTGATTAGTCATTTCTATAGTTTTGTTTATCCCTAAAGAGAATGGGGAACTAGTAAACCAGGTAAAAGGGACGTTCCTCTACAAATGTTGCTTCTTTTATGATTTAGAGCAGAAGTGCCCAACCTTTTCTGGATTGGAGACCAGTTCCCTTCCCAACAAAAGTTTGATGGAATTGGAGGGTGGGAGTGGTGCAAAACATGCTTCTGGCCACATGATGGTGATACACTTCCTGTGCACACATCACCGCTATGCAGTCTGGTACTAAGGGGCCCACAGAAAAGCAGTGGTCCAAAGACATGTGGTTGGGGACGCCTGAGGTGGAGAGCAAATTATGTTTAAAGAATTATAGTCATAGTTAATCCTCCAACCACCCGTACTTTATATCAAGCACCCTCACATATTTTGGCATTCTCATTTATTCTATGATCTCTTAGAGCAGATCTTTAAGTCCTCATTGCCATGAACTTGTACCCGTATCCATTGGGTGTTTCATCCTATTCATTGAATATTTTATTTTAGATTTTTTTTTTATCTCATTATTGTTTTCTCATAATTTGTTAGGTAGAACTTGGCTTTCAGTACCAGATGGTCCTCCCCTTTCTAGTATAATTTATATTTCAAAAATATTTTTATGCATTTGGATACTGTTTCGGGGAAATGACATATGCTCGCATACATTGTCATATACTGTATCTATATGGAAAAATGGCTGTTCCTTTATATTTCTACTTGCCAGCAAGCGAAGAAAAGGGGAGGCATAGAACACCATCCATTTATAGTCTTAGCCAAGGTACAAATTTATAATGAATCACTGGAAAAAAAGATATGACAATAAAAATTTAGGAGTAATAAGAAGATATCCTAAAGAGTTTTGCATATTTTAACACAGCTGCTTGAGTTTTCCTATTAAGTGAATTCAAATGCATCCCAGTAAAGAAAATAATTATACTTATATTAATTAGCTATTATTCTGAAAGTGGATCAGTTACACGCTGTAGATATACACAGATGGTGCAACAAAAATACATATGGTTTTTGTTTGGACAGGTCTTATATGTCATTTATCCTAAAGTTGCTTCATTACTTTATAACCGCGTGGAATACAAATTGTTGGAATATTCCCTCTTTATCTGTTTGTGATGACAGAAAGTCTCAGTTGGTTAATGGTTTGTTGCATGCAGCATTTAAATAGAATTGTGCATCTGGTTTTTTTTTTTAAATGCTTTATTTAGAGTTTTTCACAGTAATTAGGTGTAAATATCACACCAAATGATTTTTTTACACTAGGTTACTACCAGCAAATTAATATTAAGCTTTATTGCATCTCCTGAAAAATGCCTCTCTGACTTCAAAAATACTACTTCATATTTTTGTAAGGCAATAAATTAATTGCTGCTAGTTGGTTAAATTTTCACATTGTGAGTCTAGCATTCAATGGTTCTTTCAGTTTAGTTAGGCAGTGACTTTTTTTACATCCCTGTGCCAGTTATCTAATCACTAAAGGAGGTTATTCATTAAAGTGTGAATTTGCCTAGTGTAGTGAGTTTGCATCTGTTCATGTTACTACGATCAAGAAGAAAAATATTCACTTCTTATTCATGGAGCAGTGGACAGCGTCAGACACCATTGCATTCGTTGTGCGGCATCGTCAGTCACACAATAGTAGGCTGAGAAGTCATGCGGAGTGAGGAGAATTCCTCCAGTGAAGGGCAGTGACGTCAGTCTCATCCTATCCCACTAACTATATATAAGTGAAAAATAATTATTTTTATATGTCACCTTGTGCCTAGTCTATGTTTAGTAGTAGACTAATTTAGTCCCAGTCGCCATTGTTACTTTTGAATAAATAGTCTCCATATGCAACACTGGAGCCCTGCCATCAAACCCCTCAATTTGCCACTCTGATCTGGTGAAGGCAAAGAGGTGCATTTATAGCAGTACAGCCTGAAGAATCTGCCCCTTTGACAGACTCCATCACATGCTGAATAGCCGAATTACCTGTGCACGTGCATAAAAAGTGATGCAAAGAGCTCTGTAAGTCAGCGACTGGAGTAAGCGTTAGAATTGGCAGTTCACACTTTAATGAATGACCCCCTTTAGTTTACATAAGCTCCGCTGTGTGTGACTTTATCATCCTGGCATTTTTCAAAATAATCTAAATAATCTGGTATTTACCAGAAAAAATCATATTTCTTGCAATTTAACACTGTGGTAAACTAAAGTGATTGTTGTATATTTTGATTTAAGTTCTGTCAGCTTACTTTGACTGAATAGCAACAGTAATTTTAACACCTGAAAGCACTGTACTTACACAGTACTTGCATTTATTGATTTGCCTATGCTATTTGCTCCCACAGTCCCACCACCTAAATAATTATTTTATATTGATCAGAAACCGACTGAGGGGATAATTTATAAATGTGAACAATCACATAAAGGTCCAAATTTGCATCCATTCTCACTTCCCCAATTTTGCCTATTGATCAAAATCTGCAATGTGGGAAATCCAAGTCCAATTAGAAAGGTTATTATGGTCACACACCTAACATTCGATTGTGTTGAACTAGCAAATTTCGGCAAAGCATAGTTCTCCAAATGCACCAGTTTGACTTCACCAGTTCAGAGTGTCAAAGTATACCCAGGGAAACACAGTCTAAGCCATACAGTCTAAGACACTTTCATTCATTAATGGGAATCGGTTACACACTAGAGAAGGGTCTTTTACAATTTATCTTTCCCCCATAGTCTTCAGAGAGGAGCATCAAAAACAGATGTGCAGCTGACAGTACAGTACAAGTAAAGACATTTCACAGTTTACATTTTTTAATTAGGTAAATGTTTCAAGAAAATTTTATTGCTAAAATTATTTCATTACATATCATAACATTTTAATGCATATTGAATCATAAATAGATATACATTTATGATAAGCAGCATAAAATTCTAATAATAATATATGTAAAAATATAACATTATTGCAACATCTTATTGCGCATCTACCTAAACTCACCTGCTCAGGAAATTATTTGATATCTGTACAAAGAATGTATTGCATATTTATTTGTTTATTTATTACCAAAACCCATTTTATGGTGTATTTTCAAAAGACAAATATATATGCATTCAAAGAAAAAGTATGAAAAAAAAAATCTGTTGAAATGGACCAGAAAAAAAACTATTTTTTTACATACAAATATTTGCAGGTGAAAAGTGATTTAATTAGAATCCACTGCTTCAAAAATAGTACAACCTAAAAATATACAATTCGAACTTTAAGAGCACATCTTAGACTTCAAAGTGTGATAATTGCATTTCCCCCTAAAATCAGATCATTTTGTTGTAACAAAAGATGGTCCTTGCCCTACAATCAAGGCTGACAAATCCTTGAAAATCCACAAATGCATTTTTATTATTCACATGTTGCTTTAGCAGCTGAATTCATTTTAGAAACGAGCAGGCAGGTGCTGGCATAGATGTAGCACAGATGAGATACTGAAATCGATTATTTAATGAATGCGATCTATTATAAATTGCCAAAAAATGGGAGAATTTATTTCTGTTTGCAGACATGATGTTCATTAATGAGTATTGCTTACACTATTTTGTGCACGCATATTTTTGTTACCCATAACATCTTTCATTATTGACTCATGCCCCAAAGAAAATGCGATTAAAATCTGCTTTGTTTGATGTAGCTTTTATTGAAGAAAGAAATAGATCTTTCAGAAGCTTCCTGGTGAGATGAAAGTCTAATTATCTCCACAAATGAAAGGAAAAGCTTTAATTAGGCCTATGCTGAATCTCTGCACTGTGAATTTGTGCATTGTGATGGATGGAACCCACATCTCCTCAGTGACTGTGGTTAAAATAATGAAGGAAAGAGAGAGGTAACCTGCTCCCATGATTCAGTTGGAAGGGTTCAGTCAGAGAGGTACACATGTGTTATGAGAGTGTGCCCAGAGCAGCTGCCACAGGCCATGTTTTTGTGCAGTGCATTCGGCTGTTTTCCAGCCTCCTTCTGAGCTTTGATCTCTTTGCAAACAGCAGGGGTCCTAACAAAACAAGCTTTCATGTTTCACTCAGTTTCAGTCTCTTATGCAGCATCATTTACACTGAAGATATTACAAAGATAGATACAATATTGTGATTTTCCAGAACAATTAATGGACAACCAGAAATGTTATGCAAGTGAGTAATGTTTTTCTCAGTCAAGCAGATATTTTTAGCAGCCTGAGTTTCTAAGGTCAAATATTTACAGTTTAATCTTTTTTAGTGAATCGTATTAAGTAAGCTTTTGCCCTTTTATTTCTCTAAGTTAACAGTTACAAAAACGTTATCTTTTTCACTGTGCTTCCTTTCACATCAGTGGGAAAGACTAGATTCCTGCAATGCATGCGGTGTTTTAAGTGTTACAGCATGACTTCTTTATGTGTGCCAATGTTCAGAGCATTCGGCTTTTTCATATCTTCAAGTAATACAGCTGCTCCCAGGAAGGTCAAAATGCTATTTAGCCATATAATTTGCTTCAAAATATTTTTCTTTTCAGTAAATTATAGAACACCTTTGACATCAAGTGTTGTTAAGGGATTTGCTGGCACACTTTCTGGACAGCCTAACAAAGTAAAGTAAGGAAGGTGAACCTAATATAAAGCCAGATCACTGATTACAAAGTTAAGTCCTTTGTTGCATTTTATGACTTGCAGGTCATTTTGAAGGCATCGTTCTAAATATGGTACTTGATTTTCGTTCACAGAATATGCAGTCTTGGAGATGGAAAAATTGTCAAATTGTATCACTAGTTCTCAGTCTTAAGAAAAGAAAATTGAAACATGTCCGCAAAGAAATTTCTCAAAGTGAAAAAACCTATGATACGTCCCAGGATGTTTCACACAAAAAAGAAATCCTAAAATTGCTCAAAGTAAAACCTCAAAGCCCTAGGGGATTTTATGAAAAATGAAAATGGAATTTAGGTACATTTGTGTGAATTCACTCTATATAAGTAGATGTTCCCTCTTGAATTCAACCTTAGTATCCATTAAAGCAACACTTGAGGTGAAGATTAGGTCAGCGTAAAACTTATTTTGATGTAGTAAATCATATAAATATGGATGGAAAAAAACACTGGGGAACACAGTAAGATATATGTAAAGTGAAAGACAAAATGGTACACCATTCATACCAAGACAGAGGTGTTAAGTGTAAGGAGACAATAGAAGGGATATGTGTAGATAAACAAATAGAAATGATTTTCAAAATATTTCTACAGAATCATCACATCACTCGTGTTTTTGACAGAACTGTAACATATGTAAAACTGATGTATTTGAATTATAATAAAGATGTAGGTGTGGAGTAATAAACTAACTACAATAATAGTTGAAATTAGAAATAGGGATTAAAATTATTTATTGACAGCAAAAGGCTGGGGTTAGTGAGATCACAGAGTTATTTTCTAATGTATGAAAAGTACTTCAAAATGCCTTTGATAACCATAGAATTAATAACATAAACCTCATTTATGTGAAATGTATTATTCCATTTCCCACTTACTTTGAAAGTCATGAAGGGTAAGTGATATATATGGTGCAGTGATGGTTTCTCATCCAAACTTGGTTGATTATAGCTTACACCTACCAAAACACAGAATATTGAAAATGTAATTGATCCTAAAGTCCTAATTTAAACATGTAAAAAAAAATTCCATTACTGTTATTTCAATAGATATTGATAAAGTATCAGTGCCATATCAGTGGTGGGACCCGGAAGAAGCCTTTTTAGGTGAAACGTGAGTAGATCACATGGCTGCACTGCAGGAACCTGGAAGATGTTGTAAACTCTTCATGCAGAGTATAGTTATGGCACTGATACTTTATGCCTCCCATAAGTTATTGGCAGTGCACCTGTGAATGGAAGCAATAGCAGTCTGCCTTGGAAATCCAAACACTTGAATCTTTGTGTGTCAGATGCAGACAGTAACATATGATGAATCTGCTCTCTGTTAGTTAGAGTGACCATGTATTTTTAGTTTCTGCCATTTGACAAGAGCAATGCATGTTGTTTGTTTCTATAAGTATACATGGTGAAGCACATTCTGGACTGTGATTATTAAGCCCTACCTATATGTTGATGCAGTGCAGCACAACAGATGTGTATTTGGACAATGCAGAGCATGTGATTATATGCTATGACGAGCACTATTTTGGCCAGAATCATTGGGGTTTGATTTTTATGTGAGTTTGTGTGCACTGAACTTTAATATTTTTCCACCAATATGGATAATGGAATCCTTGAATGTATTTCTTTGCTCCAATACATAAACTCCATGTTTATATAGGACTTTTCATCTATCATATCCACATGGGAATTTCTACCTTTGTCCTGCTGATGTTTGTCCCTGTATGAGTACTAATTAATATCATGTACAGCCTTGCCTTCATGTTGATATACCTCTATCATAGCGTTATAGTGTCACTGCATTTAGTTATTATGTTTTAGAGTTGTTAGATTTTCCAGGGCCCTGCAGTTTTAGTCATATGTCTGTGTATCTTTATATGTTTTATGCATATTGGGGAGATGTACTCTGTTTTGATTTAATTATGTGATGCTTTTGTGAGGAAGTATGTTAATAAATGCATTTTCCACACACATTAGTGACTCCAATCGTTACAGGGTTTAGGGTAAAGCCACCCTGTTAATGGTAATTTTTGAAGTGCTTTTAAGGATCCTTGTCTTTTCCTGTTGGTTTTATAATATCCCCCTCAGTATTTCCATATGGCTAGTTTATGGCCCATGGCTTGTGTCCTTAGCTGAGGATTCACCTTTCAACTCCTTAGCGTTTGTTTTTTCAGTACTGCAGTAGTAACATATTATTTCTGTCTCAGTGTTCATTTTATTATATTAACCAGTTCTACCCAGCCACTGACTCATATAATTTAGGAATTCATGTCATCAATCACTTTTTTTATTTGGGAGACAATCATATCATTAATATAATCTGGCCTTAAATAAGTAATAAACCGCCACTATTATTCATATTCTTCTACATGCTTGTCTTCTGACATGGTAAGAAAACTTTGGAAATATCTAGCCATGTACAAATCAAGTAAGCCTTATGGTTCCTAAGCCCTACTAAAAGTACTAGAGAAGAAGTACAAAAAATGCTAGAGAATGTGTGAAGTTTCTAAAAAATGTAAGAAGCTTCATAACTATAGCATAAAACACTGCACAATATTTGATACTGATATTTTGACATTCTCTAAACCCAGATATATCCATGTTGTTACCCCAAGATGCTTCTACTAATAATCCTAATCATAGTAATGCTTCAACTATTAGTACTTCATCTGTACACATGGGCACAAAAAGTTTCAGCAAAATTATACTCAAAAACCAACTCAATGTATTTCCTGAGAGTGTTTGGCTACAACCACTATTTAGTTGTGTGCTCTTCTGTGTACCACACTGGCTTCCATATTTGTGAGTACTGTTCAAACCTTCCTTTGTAAGATTTTGCTGTCTATTGTCCTTGGTCTGTCTGACTACTTACTTTTTTAGTTTCGTGATTCTTGGCTCTGTTTGAGACAACATCAAAGATGACATACAACAAGTACAAGTACTTCCACTGTAGGTTTAATGAGTTTCCAAATCAAGAACTTTATTTCAAAAGTATAAAGGAGTGTGAGCAAGTGCTTTGTGAATGAAATTATTAAATAAATTATTTAAATAAAATATTTACTAATTTTCACTTAATTTTATTTAATTTATTTTATTTTTATTTGAACTGGGGTTGCCTGGCTCGGAGGCAACAAAAGTCCCACTAGGCTATCAAACCACTCTGAATTGAGTTGAGTTCAGATTTAGACCAATTTTATCAACACAGCTGAATTTCCCTGATTTCTACAGGCGTTTGTAAAGAGTGGAATTCAGTTTCAACCTATACATGAATCTGTTACCAGCCAACTGCAAAAAGAGCTGCCCTATGTTAAGATGCCAGATTCCATTCTTGCTTGAACAAGGAGTTTCTCTGCTCAAGCCCTGAACTGTATCCAGTTTGTATCCTGCATTCCAGTTTCCAGTTGGTATCCTGCATTCTAGTTTCCAGTATCTGGTTTCCAGTATCCAGTTTTTATCCTTTGATCCAGTTTCCAGTATCCTGCATTCCAGTTTCTATTAACCAGTTTGTATCATACATTCCAGTTTCCAGTATCCTGCATTCCAGTTTCTATTAACCAGTTTGTATCATACATTCCAGTTTCCAGTATCCAGTTTCCTGCATCCCAGTATCCAGTATCCTGCATACCAGTTTCTAGTTCCACTTCTCCTGTATTCCTGAGGGATTATGACAGTCAGCTACCAGCAGTGGGAGGTTAACCTGGGAGCTGCGATCTGGGTGTTGCAGCAAAAGCTACACCCCCTTGTGGGGGTTAAGGGTGAAGACCGGGATCCCCTTAGACTCTGCTCCTCAGAATTAACCAGCGTAACATCCACTGTGGTTCAGAGGATCCACCCACTTGTGGTCTGCATTGTTACACTAAGTCAAATTAAAAGTAATCGAAAAGAAGAACCATGCACAGCAGCTGTGGTGCAACCCTTTATAGGGTGAAGGTAAAACACGACATGTTTTGGGTCTAATGCCCTTCATCAAAGTGACTTGATAAAGGGTGTTAGACCCGAAACATGTCGTGTTTTACCTTTTACCTTCAACCAATAAAGGGTTTCAGCACAGCTGCCTGTGCGTGGTTCTTCTTTTCGATTTTTTTTAAATTTGACTTATGGTTGGGAGATAGCACAGTGCTCCAACAAAGAACCTGCGCTTCAATTAATCATGTCACCTATCTCAGACCCAGGGAGAACCTGTACAATATAGGATGCATTGTTATACTGTCTTGTACATTATTTCTTTCAGTTTCATGTGTCAAACTAACATCTACCTTTGGGGGGTTATTGACTAAAGTAAGAATTTGACTGTTGAAATGTCAAACAGCTGATTCCCATAGCAAATCCTCGACCATAACAATTCTAAAGTTGCAACCGTGACAATATGTCAGGAAGTGCAATAGTCAGGTTTACTGATTTGCAGAGGAGAAGGAGGATACAGCTAATATACCAGTATTGAGGGCGTGGAATCTAAGATAGGCCTGGTGTTCACCTAGAGCCCCCGCAAGGAGGTTAGGATTTAGCTGCAAAACCTATCCAGATCACGACCCCTCGGACTGGTCAAGCAATAAGGTAACATCCCAAGCTGCAGATAATAAATGCTGGAAGATTCCAGGTATGGTACATATAGGATATCGGGCAGGTAACAGGTCAGGTACAGGCAAGGTACAGGCAAGGTTCAGGCAAGGTACTTATACGTATATATTTTAGCCACTGAGCTCATGCAAGCTCTATACTCGGGCATAGAAGTGATTTGACAGGCTCCTTTTATAGGAAGAGGAGCCTGTCAGCTGACCCGGCCAAGGCGCGTCATAAGCACGAGCCCGTGACATGCGCGTCATCTTTCTGCGCGCCTACATGCTGTGACCGCCGGAGGAGAGAGGAGACGCGCCCGACGCCGCATGGAGCGCGACGCTGGAGCGAGCAGCCGGTAAGTGTATTCCTTACACAATATTCCCATAGTAAAATCGCAACTGTGACAATATTCCCATAATGAAGTCGTGAATGGGCAGTAGCTGTCTATTGAATCCGTAATTAGCTGGCGAATTCACACTTTTATGCAACAATTCAGACTTTAGTCAATAACCCCCAAGGTCTTTTTGTCTGATTTGGTGTTTTGTTGCTCCTATGAATAGTCAAATATAGATTTACTTGGATGGATGAGAAATGAATTAGTTTAAAATGTTTGCAACACTTAGAGAATTCATATGTATTCATACCTTATTTTGTTCTCATGAGAATATCAAGCTTTAATTTAGAGCTGTTAGACACTTTTATATTGCTGAAACAGATAAGTGATGTATTTCAATGTTGCAATACTTTTGGCAGTTTTTGTCAACACAATTAGATGATTTAGTTTCTTAGGTGTACTTCAGGTACACTGGTGACATGCACTCTTCAGACGGTGTCAGTGATGTTAAAGGCAATATTTTTGTAAAATATTCAGTGTATTTTATTCAGTCACTTTAAAAGTGTTTTTTACATTTAATGGTAGCCGCTTAGTTAATACTTGTTTTTGCCAGAATGCTTTTAACAATTGCTCTTTATGCCATGTTACTAGTGAAATCATTAATGTGTTTAGGGAAAAATTCTGAAGATCAAGTGGGTAAGTAAAAGGAATATTTTTCTCTAAAAAAATAAACTGGACAATATTACAGCTATACAGTATATGCAATGGGAAAAAAAACAACATTTTTGTTAGCAAACTATGAAAAATATATTTCATATTAATTACTGTTTACATGTATTTCATGTATTATATTCATCATATACTGACATCTGTTCAGTTTTGCAAATTTATTCATGCATGTAACTATAAGTTGTCCAAAATCAAAAGAGGTAAAGATCTAGATGCAGTGGGAGCAGTTTACATGGAAACACATCTTGCGTTTCATCTCCATGGGAGTTTGGGGAGTTTTATTTTAAAGTTTGGTATAATTTGAAATTGTCCATTGAGGTGTTAGAGTTTATCAAACTCCTTGTACACTCTGTCACAGTCCATTCTCTGTGTGGTGGTTTTAAAAACTGAAGGGTATTTTTAACAAAACCATACAAGCCTTACAAACCGCTCTGAAAAAAATAAAAAACTATTGCCAACTGTAATTAATTTTTAAAAGGCTTATTTAATGTGTACTATACATGTATTAAGTACATTTACTTTTGACTAGTTATTCCAATGTTTTATGGTCTAATATTTTATGGAGAGGATGTAATATCAGGAAAAAATATTGCAGTCACAAAATTGTGAAACCTATAAAAAGAAATGCTTAGTTTTGTGGTAGTGTTTTGATCTGGATAATACACCAAGTAATAGCTCTGTGTGAAATGCTGTTGATGTAAAGTAAATCTAAGGAAAGTAGTATACATTTCCTGAGGGAACATATCATACATTTTTAATTTACCACAATTACCTAGGCAGACAGGTTTCTTTTCTCTATAGGAGTCCTGCTTGTTTCATATTACTGAAACTACATAGTAAAAACGTGTTAAATGGTTTTATTTTTCATAAAGCCACTGAAAACATGGTAGCATTGTGCATGCAATCAAAGTAATGCACACAAAAGAACATCAGATTCACTGGCTTTCTTAACATCAATTCATGTTTCAAAAATCTTATAACAAAAAGGAATACAGTTTATATAAGAATTGTATGTCACCTTAATTAATCTTTATTTTATGTGATAAAACAACAATTCTCTTTTTTATGGTTCAGTTTGACAAATGTAGTACAAACATTTAAACATATGAAAAACTTCATACCTAAGGAATAAATGATCCAGCAATTAGCAGCTGACATAATGTGTTTTGGTGATAGAAGCTTGACAGATCCTTCAGTCTCCCAATCTCCTATATACCTGTAATTCCTCATGTTAAAAATTGTTCCACATTCCACATAGCCAATGTATTGCGCTGTACTAGTTTCTGTAAATCCATGACTTTTTAGTTTTTTATTCCATGCCTGAAGAATAGACCTAATTAGTCTTGAAAGATTCCAATCCAATCTACTCAATTAGCCAAAAAAAGAATGCATCACATCTATTCTTCTTGTTTCTGGTTGCTATGATGTACTTGATCTTAGTTAATATTGCCCTTGTTGATTGCCACAGTTTTTTGAATCAGAAGTCCAGCCAAAACTAACATGTGATTGGTTGTAATTGGTTTCAACAGCCAAGCAATATTAAACCTATGTTTTCTATCTTCAAACTGGAACAACTTGGCATTGATTCATTCATGCAGAACTGGATCCTTGACTTCCTGACAGACAGGAGACAATTTTTTAGACTAAACAGCTCTGTCTCCTCCGTGATCAGTCTCAGCACTAGCGTGCCTCAAGGCTGTGTCCTAAGTCCATTCCTCTATTCCCTCTTCACCTGCGATTGCCTGGCTATCCATAACACAAACTGCATCATCAAATTTTCTGATGACACCACTGTTATTGGCCTCATCAAAGGAAACAATGTAGCGTCTTACATGAATGAGGTACATAATCTTGTGGCCTGGTGTGACACTAATATGCTCTATCCGAATGCCAAGAAGACCAAGGAGCTGATCATTGACTTCAGGAAAGGAAACCATGCACACAAGCACCCCCCCAGTCCTGATCAATAACATTGACATGGACAGGGTAGACAGCTTCAAATTCCTAGGAGTACACCTATCCAGCAACCTAATGCTGTCTCTAAACTCCTCAAAGTCTTTAAGTAAAGTCCATCAAAGTCTTTATCTTCTTAGGTGTCTCAGAAGAGATTGTGTCTGTACACAAATTTTAGTGGACTTCTATAGATGCTCTATAGAGAGTATACTGTTTTACTGCATTACTACCTGGTTTGGCAACTGTAGTGACACAGATAGGAGAGCACTTCAAAGAGATAAAGACACTATTATATTTATAAAGATAATTGCTACCTTTTTTATTTGCTTCTATGGGGGTTATTCACTAAGATGCGAATTTGACTGTCGAATTCGCAAACAGCGAATTTCCATAGCAAATCATTTACAATTTCCCCATTGTAAAGTCGCGACAATTTTTTAATGTTAAGATTGGGACAATTTTCCCATAATAAAGTCACGACTGCAACAATATTCTCATTATAAAGACGTGACTGTGAGAGTACCAGCCTATTGCGACTGTCTTTATCTGACGATTTCACAACTATATGCAACAATTCGGACTTTAGTGAATAACCACCTCTGTGTTTTGGTATTTTTCACTGTTAATTTCCATTTTGCTATACTGTTTGGCTCTGCTGATTTATAGAGGGGAAAAAGGGAGGTGCAGTTGATGTAAGTATAGATACATTAAGTGGGTTATTCACTAAGATGCAAATTTTTCTGTCGAATTCTCAAACAGTGGATTCCCATAGCAAATCTGCAATCGCTACAATTCCTCCATTGTAAACATGTGACCATGGCAATTTTTAAAGTTGCGACTGCAACAGTTTTCCATAGTAAAGTGACTGCAATAATATTCTCATTATAAAGACGAGACTGCAACCGTAGCAGTCTATTGCGACTGTCTATAGCTGGTGAATTCAAACCTATACGAAACAATTCAGACTTTAGTGAATGACCCCCAAAGTCTTTCTTAACAGCTATACTTCAGCTTTTGAAATATGGCTGATATGTATACAGAAGGTGTTAATGGGAAGATGCTGCTTTATGTTATTGATGCACTCTGGCAAAATAATACAGTTGATACATAATGTTCTGATTGAGCATATACTTCCAACTTCCCCTATCTTGTAAGACAGGCCCCAGAATACCAATAGAAACTAGCCTGGAACATGCAGTATTCAGTTCTGATTTGAATTGTGGTAATTGCAGGTAGTGAATGGTGACTGCAGTTGATGAGTACCTTATATAGCTGTGATACACATTTAAAGCTACATACTAAACAAAGCTGAGCTGTTACCTACTGCTAAAATGAATTCATTTTTTTCCTAGCCTTTTGTCAGCAATGAATATAAATAAAAGTGTTCTTGTAACTTATAACTTAACACTAAACAAAGCTATAAAGTTTTATGTTGTCCTTCCACATATATATACCACTTTAATCTCTGTAGGTTCCGGGAGTTAATGTAGAGCATGGTTTTTACAGCTTTGTAGCCAGTATCACTCTCCACAAAGTAGACAGCTAAACTGGCCTTATTTCGGAGACTTATGCTTCTATTGTTTTTAATAAAACTAAATGACAATGGCTTCTTTGATTATTGTACTCTGAGCACAAAGACAAATAAAAATAGTTCTTGTAGCTTCCGTTAGTTATGGAAACCACACTTTTTAATAACAAGGAATAGAGAAAACGTTTTATATCTGGTTTTGCTTTTATGGCAAATGTATGAGTAAAATAAATAATTTTTTTGGAGATGTACAGACATGCTTGATATGAACAAAAAATATCAAAACACAGTCAGATAAGATCTCATTGTTCTTCCACTATCAGTGAACTCAGTAGTGTAACAGATCCTTTTCTTAGAACTCCAACATACCATGACTGGTAACTCTTAAAACTTAAGAGCTAACATACACTCACAACTTCTATGCAACTCAGAAGCTGCTACAAAAAGTAGATTTTGTTATTCATCTTTACCTTTTATGGGATAATTTACACTGGAAACAATGATTTCAACAATTGTTGAGAGTGGAATATGATATTGACTTTCATACAATGCATCTAGTCATTTTTTAACAGCTTTCAATATACCTCTGAATTTAATGGAGTTGCACTTTAATTACTCAGTCCTGTTTACACTTGTTGCAGCAATTGAATTGTTTCTCAGCTAGGGCGAAATTTATTAAAATCGGAAATTACGGATATCACAATATCGAACGGGTGTTACCGATACCGCGATATCGATACCATCGATATCGGAATTTTACCAATATCACAATATCGATACTACCGATATCACAATATCAAATTTTGGCCAAACCATTGACTTCAATGGCAGAATGGCCAAAATATCGCTATTGCAATGTCGATATCGGTAATTTCCAATTTTAATAAATTTCGCCCAGTATTGTTATAACTTAACATGAAGTCATTTGCATAGATTGCTGTTACTGATAAGCACTAAAATCACATCAAATTCACAAGTGTTATTTGCTTTTGCTAAAAACTGTAGCAGCAATGTTACTGCTTCTAAGTAGCATCTACTGTACATTAAACTGACACATAATGCACACAATTTCATTTGTGTGCATTTAAAAAGTAATATTAACGAATACGTGGAAAATGCTTGTGAGTTTATATACATTGAGAAGTAAGTTACATTTTTCAGAAATTTGTAAATGTCCATGTGCACGCTCCTTAATTTTAACATTAATCCTACAAGCTGCTGCTTCAGATTGCTACAAAGGAAAATAAGCTGAGACATCTAACAAGCACACAGCATATTCAGAAAAAAAAAAACTAGAAATGTTGCTACAAAGCAGAACATCATTTTTACACAGGTTCAGATAGTTAAACCTTGTCACAATGTGGTGGTTTGAAAAAAAAAAAAAAGGGTTCTGTTTACAAATGCCAACAGTGTGATATAAAAACCACAAACAATTCAGCCTGTATTATGTTCCCAAAACTAAATATAAATAGAAGTCCTGTACTTGAAAGTTTAGATACAAGACATTTGCTTATTAGTATGAGCAGTATATTACTGTATATATATATATATATATATATATACAGTATATATATATATATATATAAAAAATAATAATAATACCCCATGTCAAAACCTCAATGAAATAGCAGGGAAACTGAAAGACATTTTAGCTTTACCGAATAAAGTCTTTGGCATATGCGGTTATGTGCAGGATATTGTGATTTTGCCGTGTACAAGAGGCATAACTGCCAATTAGCATCTTTGCATCTCTTCACTTAATAATAGGTGTGCATTCTTGGATACAGTTTTTCATACAATAATTGTTAAACATGTTCGGAGGTCAGCCTTTTGTATGTTGTAAGTGTAAGTAAGTGTATGTGTAGAATCAGGAACCATTATTAATTTTAAGCAAATGTTTAAAATGCGCAATAGGTCTGTTTTATCACTTCCAATTCGATTCAACTTCCAGTCGAAATGTCATTTATAAATATGTTCATACTGAAGGCAATGTTTATCTCTCTTTTAATGACCAGTACTGTTCCAGCTAAACCATACATTTTTCAGTTTTCTTATATTTTTCTCCTCGGCAGTTTTATATACTTAATGTCAATGAATTTACTTACTCGTTGCATTTTACTTATTTTTTGTGTTCTTTTTTCTGCCCTGGATAACTTTCATACATGACTGCTATTTGGGGTCACAATACAAGAGAATACTTTACCAAATGTAACAGGGGAAGAACCAAATAATACTCTGAGGTGTATTCATCAGAGGAAAACTTTACAGAGTTCTAGAAACCCAAAGCAGCCAATCAGAGGCTGGCTTTCATTATAAGTGAAGTGATGTGCATCTTCATATGGATCTATGTAAAGGAGTATCTTCCACCACTTCTATTAGAAACTATCTCTCTACTGTGGGGTATTAGTCCAATGGGGCAAAATTTATAAAAGTCAAAAATAATTTTTTTTATGTTTTGCCTGTTTTTTGCCACAAAAATGGGCAAAAAGGTTGAAAATTTAATTTTTTTGATTGATTTTTACTGATATAAAGTTTTTGATAGAGTTTTTCAATCTTATTTTTTTTTTATGAAAAGGTAGCCATACTTTACATTAGTAGTATCTCTACCTTTCCATCGAAAATTCCAATCAAAAAGTTTCTATCAGTAAAAATCAATCGAAAAACATCAATCGATTTTTACTGAACAGACAGCCAAGATCTCATGGGATAGACTTGAAAAGGCCGATCTCGTTTAATAACTTTCACCCTATATAGTATAAAGAGTAAAGGAGCAATAAGATTTTTAATTGTTTTACCTTTTCTATATACAAACCATTGGCGGTTGCTCTAAGACTGCAAGGGAAGCTCAGTTTCCCCTAAAATGACAAAAGAAATAAGTGATCAAATATATACAACAGTACAGTATGTACATGTCATTTCCTCTCACCCATTCCTGCAGCTTCACAGTGCTTTAAACAGTGTGGATGCTGAGCTTCCACAGAGTTCAATAGCAAACAAAAAGTGCATTGAAAGATGATGAGTCATTGGATAAATGCTGGGCTTTGTTCCTCCCTTTGGACACTGAGCTTCACTGGGGGTCTATGGGGCAGTGGGCTGGCCTGGAAGCTCAGCTTCTGCATGCTG
>WMED01001872.1:7562-25896 GCA_019650415.1 Pipa parva
TATATATATATATATATATATATATATATATATATATATATATTAAGGTTCATCCTTAAAAAAGTCCTCTTTGTACTTTCATTTTAATACATAGTTTAAGCTGTATTTTCCAAAATATGCGAGTTAAGCTATGTATTAAGGTTATACTGTAATACTGTCTATCTAACTGAATTCAATCAAGTCATCACTGTTTCCTAAAATAAGCCGTGAAACAATGCAGAGGCTGTTGCTTGAGAGCCAACTTGTCCTATTCTTCCATGTCCATACAATGAGGATAAGTGAGACTTTAATCTCTGTTTTGCCTTCCTGTCTTTCCGTTGCTTGTTGAACAGCAATTGCTCTTGCTTCTAGCACCTTCTGCAACTAAAGTAAGTAGGGAAGAGATCAAAGTGGAAGTAAGAGCTGCAGATATCAGCAACAACTGAAATAGGGAAAGAGAAATGATACTCTGTTTCTCTGCCAGCATGTCTGTGATTGGCTTTATAAAAACTTCATGAACAAGGGACTTGCTAAGTATTATGTGCGCTCTGTAGCACTCTGCCTCGTGAGGCTGTCTGCTCCCTGTGGAGAGGGAATAGCCTTACTGTGCAAGAGGCATCTATTAACAGCGTACAAGGCATAGTCTCCTATTACTGAGTGCTATTATCTCATTAAAGAGGCAGTAGGGACAACTGAGGGTTTTTTTTTTTGCTATTTTAAGCCTATCGATATTTTTCTTTGCCTTGCCTCTTAAAAATGGGAAATAGGGGGTGGCGGGGAATACAGAAGATGAATGCTTATGTTTGCAGTGACAATGAGCAATCAATAGCACATGGAAGGTTTGTATTTCATTTAAATTGATATTTTTGTAATAAAAAAAGGCATAATGTGTATATCTAAAAAAATAAAAACAAAAAGACCTGATGGGGGCAAGGCCTATCGGTGATTTTTTTTTATTATTTTAATATTTATTTGAATATATTTTTTATTTTTTGGATCAGGTTTCCTGCTATATCCCAAGATGCTTTTTTAAGCCAACGGAATGTTCAATAGACTCCCTGCAGCAACTGTTACAATAAGATCCTCAAAATATGAGAACACTGTATCTTCTAACAGACAGAAAACAATATATATATATATATATATATATATATTTACTGTGTATATATATATATATATATATATATATATATATATATATATATATACAATGGCAGGACCTTAATACAGGACCTTAATACTGGAACCCACCAAAAAATAAGAAATCAGAGGGATAATAAGCAAAATGTTTTCTTCTTGTCTCTTCATTCCCCTTTTTATTCCCTATGATGTAATTGTATACTACCTTTTTTTTTGCCCCCAAAACCCTATCTATTTGTATTACCCAGAGGAACATGTCATAATGACATAGTTTAAAATTCCAGGAGGGCCCACTGGCGCCTAGGCCAGCGGTTCTCAACCTGTGGGTCGCAACCCCTTTGGGAGTCAAATGACGCTCTCACAGGGGTCACGAACACGCACCATAGGTCTCTTTATATAGGGTTTCTGCGTGGTGATGTTGGGCTCAAACGTCATCATGTGACATGCATATGTGATGACGTTTCGCCCGAACGTCATCAAGTGACGCACGATGCAATGACACCAGGGTGAAACGTCATGCATGATGTCAGGCCAGGGGGGTCACAGTCTCAAAAAGGTTGAGAACCGCTGGCCTAGGCTCACTGGATATTTTCCTGTGTCAAGTGGGCCAGTCCAACACTGCCTTTATAACTCAGAAGGTAACAGCAAAAAAAAAAAAAATTAAAAATTAAACAATTCCAAATCAGGTATTGTTCATTGTAAGGTGATGCTACTTTAACACTCAGGTAATAGGGTAGTACAATTAGTGGTGTTGATGGGCTAATTATTTACAAAAACCTGTTTGCTCTGAACTTACTGTAGCAGATTGGACAGGGATTGTGGAACTAGGGGAAGGATCTGATCAGGCAGAAATTAAGAAGGCAGGTTGAACAAGACATAATAACTAGAGTGGCAGGCAAGTGGAGATATGGGCATAAAAATGCAAGATTCAAAAAAGCAAAGCTTCAGCAAAAACCAGCTTAGACAAAAGGAGGATGATGTATGCTGTATATGGGCATGGAGAAGCAATGACTAGTCTATTTTAAGGGGAACATAAAATAAAGCCTATCCCTTACAAGGGCTGCTTGACTTTAAAATGGTTTCTAAGGCCTATACATATCTATACTGCTGGCCCTGAAGCCTGCAGTTTAAAGAGGTCTTCTACCACTGAAGTCATGTCTTCACTGTGTTGATGCCAGATGATCTATTACAAAACAGCTAATAAGCAGATGTATTGTTGATACAGACTGGGAAGACTGACAGTGGAGGAATGCTGATGGAACGTTCTCACTCGGAAAGGAACGTTCTCACTCGGAAAGGAACTGACAATCTTCCTCAAGTTGTATGACTTGCAGGACCCACACAGGTAAAAATATTGTCCACCCTTTTAAAGTAAAACAGATCTTATAAGGAGACACTGAACAGGGAAATTATAAAGTATATTGGATATGATTTCCAACTGCTGTATACACTTTGCTCTGTAATAAAGGAATCATATCTTGATTAAGTAACTGGAAAACTCTGTTGTATACATGGGAGGAAATCTACTGCCCTTCCTGCTATACAAGCAGGGTAGCATGAGCTATTTAACTGGGAAAGTCCATTGGCTACTATAGTTTAAAAGTCAGAAAATATGTTTTGCAGTTTGCAGTGTAACTGAGCAAGTTCATCCTTGGCAAAAAGTTTACACAGTTTGAATGGCAAAAAGTCAATATATTTCTGGTCACTCACTTGTGTAACATATTTCTTCTTGGCACTCACCACTGTAATATGTTACCCACAACTCTATAACTGGATACATCAAACACTGACAATCACACACATATATTTATATATATATATATTTTTTTTTTCTATAGACATGTATAGAGAAACATTATTTCTGCTTCACTCAGCATGTTGCCCAATATTAGCTACACATATTGATGATTTGCATACATGCTGTGGCTGAAATATTGAATAAAAACAATATAGCGCTGGTAAGTGTTTTATAAAGAACTAAAATATAAAACCTGAAGATGAATTCATTTTATGCATTTCAGATGCAATGTAAGACATTGGTTTGTTGACTTGTGTAACATACAAGAAAGCTTTTATAATGCTAATATTCTATCAATAAATATTCTTCTCTGCCGTGGTAGACTGTAAATCAAATGAGTTTTTTCTTGAAGTAGACAAAATGTTAAAAAGATACAGTCAGATTTTTGATTCAAACATCTAGATTACAATTTAATTTGACCAGATGTGAAAAGTCAGTATTGAATGAAAAAAAACAAACCGGAATAAGGTAGACAAGAAGGATTTCTCCTTGGTATTCATTTACATAAAAGTAATTCAAGTGCACAAATTAATTATATTTAACACAGGCAACATTTTTAATTAATCAAAAGCAGAAAAGAGAGAGAGAGACATAAGTGAATGATGATGGTATTTTTATAACAGTGATTGAAACCTATACAAAATGTAACACAATTTTAAAATATTTACAGTAAGAAATTAAATAAAATTAATGTAATTAAATATATATACCACTTCCAATAAATAGCCCAAGAAGAGCAGAAAAAAAGCCTCTCTCATGTCTCTAACTCCAATGAGCAACAGCATCAAAATGCCTGTGACATTTCTGGATGCAGTTTACCCCGACAAGACACCTTCGCCATGTACTGTAATTTTGTTTATTCCACTTTAAGGCACACACAGGTGATGCTTCTATAGCAAACTAATCATTGAAGAAAAGGCAGCCAAAATCTCACAAAAATTCAAGACACTCAAGTGTCAGATTTTTGATTGCATTCTCAACCAACTACAACTTTAATCAAAAATCATCACTTGCTTGTTTAACAATAGGAACATTGGCAACCTATATTTACCATAATTCCAAGTGGTAACGCATAAAAACCTTCTAATCCTATGTTTTTGTTATTTTATCTAGGTGCATCACAGGGTATTGAGAACCTGCTTACAATTTGGCTTCGGTGGGTTGAAGAATAAACATGGATTTCCAGAATCCCTTTTATGATAAAAAAGGCAATAACTAGTGTTTTTATGTTTTTTTACAAAGAATATACTGACAGCTTAAGTAAGCATGTTACCTATGTTAACTACAGTCTAGGCACATCAGGGTAGCTTCCTGAATTCTCATAGCAGGGGGATAAAGGAAGAGACAATCTCACTGGTATTTCAGAGTGTTCATGGAATTGTTTCCATAATGAACTGGCCGGACACTGCATTTTTATACATGACAAATCCTCTGGAAGGCACTTCCATTGGCACCAGTCCATAGCCTACATACTAAAATCCCACTCTGGACCTATTGTGGATCTTTGGACCATTCCACCTACTTTGTTGGATTGTGGAGTGCCCATAAAGACCCCAACCGTGGTTCTGTACGTTTACTGCTTTTTCTAATACTACTTAAGGTACTAATCTTTAGCGAATAACTGTTTCCTCTAACATCTATTCTGTTACTGGGGACTTTTATAATAGCATAAGCTCTCATATTGAAACTAACTGGCCAGGCAATGACTTATACCTTGTCCCCATAGGCAGAGCCTTAGGTGTACTAACTGTTCTCCTTAAACTACATATACATGTTGTCTAGAGTACAAGACTGCAATGTGGAGCACTAGAAACTGTGTGACAGGACTTAACACTACACTAGAAAATTGCAGCCAGCTCTAACTAGCAATGCAGCAATAATTAGATTAAATGACTGCATAGAAACAAGGATAAACAGGTTGCCATTTTCTGTTCATATTGCAGTTTTCACAGTAAAAATAAATCTCTACCCTGCCATAAGCATGTTGCATGGGGTTTTTGTCATTATTGTCCTAATTATGTTGGTGCCAAACTTCCACACAGATTGTCTAATTTAATGTATGCAACTGGACCTACTGTGTAAATAAAATGACTAAGGTTGGCAAATGTTACCATTACCATAAGTTTCAAAACAAAGACTGCTGTCGTGTGAATACCTGCACACATATGGATAGAGGAAATACACTGATATTAAACAAGTAAATTACTCCAAAAAAGGTTTAATGGACCATTTTACATAAACACAGCTAGATATGACATGTCTAGAAAGGTCAATCAAACCAGAGGATGCCCTGTATTTTTCAAAGTAAATATTTTGTTGAGTTTGACTGAGGTTTTAATAGATATAATGCTCTGAGAAGGATACATTCACATTACATCTGTTTTTCTAATATAAATCACTGGCAAGAACTGGGCATTTTCAAGATCGGTTACAAAGCATACTTTTAAAATGATTAAAGTGTCTTTCATAGTACTTTAAATGATATACTATTTGAAGGAAGTCACTATTGCTCTATGTAAGAAGAATCCATGCTGTGATTAATAGGTTACAATCTGTACTAGGGTGATATCTTCTAATACACAGCACTCATATTATAGTGCTCTCAATAACTTTTTCTGTCAATCTTTCTCCAGTGCTAACACAGAAGTACTTCTTACCCTCTGTTCACGACAAGCAACAAATATATTAGAACAATTTCATAAGAGGCAGGCAGACATATCACTTTAAGTTGCTCTGTTTGATAGACTTGGAAAATATTGAAAATATCCCCTATGGTTTAAAAATCAAGCTCACTTATTCACTACTTTCACTTTACATTTTGGCTGGATTTGTGGAAAAACCAAGCACAAGGCTCAATCCATAATCTTCTATGTACTGCAACCAAAAGTGGGAAAACAAACAATTTTTTTTTATCTGGAATTTTCAATATATTTTTGGAATGGTAAGAATCCACTAAGAGCAACAAAATAACTTCATCAACAGTGGAAAATGATTATAGAGGTCTAGTAATCCATAGAAACCAATCAGAATTCTAGCTTTCCTATACAAATGAATGCTAACAGTTGATTGGTTACTATGGGTACCAGACATCTAGAAAGATTGCCCTTGTTGATAAATTACACAAATAAAGTGTCAAATCTGAGTGTTGTAAGTGAGACCTAATTAAATACGGACTGAAAGGTACATCTCCTAATTCCTCATTACCATCAATAATGTATCTGACCAATGGAGTTAATTTCAGTAGCTGTTAGCTTTTAGTTGTAACGCATAACATACTGATATTAACAGTTAGAAAATACTATTGTATTTTCTTTTTTAAATGACCTCATGTTATACCTGTACATTTGGACCCTTCTGACCCTGCATATTTGTCAAAACTACACGGTACCTAAAAAAAAAGCTGACATAATGTATTTGGTGTTTTTCCAAAAATTTCCAATTGACAACATGGCACTTTTAGGAAAATTTAGAACATATCTTGGGGATGTATAACATATAAATTTTGTACAAAAGTTGTATGGGCAGTTAAAATGTACTGTAATGTACAAAAATATATTTCATAAATGTTTTGCTAAAATTAAATGTGAATGCGTTATAGTCTTTTACTTTACAAATTATAATTATCGGCTATGGTACTTCCACATATGATTGGTAAAGCATTTTAAATGGAAACATGTCCATAACGCAGTAATAATAGAAGGTCTGCTCCCATTCTTAGAATTTGATAAATATTCCTCCATATTTAGAAATTGTTTCAATATTCACATTAAGATGCAACTGAGCCTATTGCTGTTGAATAATAAGGAACACAGTTGTTCATTCTTCGCAACCTTTTGGCTGGAATCATATTATTGTATGCATTTACTGAAAAAAGCTAGGTTTATCAAACATTTTCATTCGATGAATTACTTTCCAGATTCTAATGAAATAATTATCGGCCCATGATCTATGGTTAATTATGACAGAATAAGTTGATTCATTCAACTCCAGCCTGAAACTCAAAACTGAATTCTGACCTTAAAAACTGCAAAGTTAAAAAAAAAAAAATTACATAATGCATGTCACAATAATCAGAGATGAATTCTATACCAATAAGGTTAAACCTAATGGACATAGAAGAAAAAAAAACACCTCTTTTATAAGCAAAAAGTTTTTATACTTTTTCTTAATTGGTGGATAATGTGTCACTGCAATGAGATTTCTGTCTAAAAAGGCAACCAGTCTTACAAAGCAGAAATATTATGTAACTCAGCAGGAGAAGATTATCACAATGGTCAAACAATATCTTAAAAGAGAGAGAGAGATAACTATAGCTGAAAAATGTCTGTAAAATATTGTAAGATCCTCATGGAAGATCAGCATTCCACCTTCTCTATTTAATTAGAGAACTAGCTTTGAGCACCCGCTTGATAATTTGTAATGGGACTCATTGATCGTGTCAGTACATTTGTGGGTTATCAGTTTGAACAGAGAGTTACATTTTTCAGTTCTACAACTATCAACTATTGGAGGTCTGTCATAAAATATAGATAGATATATACAGCAATTTTTTTTTTATAAGAATCTGCCTTTAATTATACTACCACATAAAACAACATCTGATTATTTAATTATATATGTAGTGGTTTACAAATTATTTTTTACATTTTTACTTTCTTATTCACATGCACACACTCTCAAACACACAATCAACCACGGGCATATGGTTCCCTGTCTGGGGCTGCACTACAACTACTAGCATCCTCCAGACCCCTGAGGGCTGAAGTGCCACAGGTTGCAGAGCCAGAGGAAAGAACCCCCTTCCATCCTCAATATCCAAGATCTTCCTCTTAGGTCCTGGTCATGCTGTTAGGCAAATATGTAGTCTTTGATACTCAATGAGATGTTTGGTTGCTTCTACTGCACCGGTGAGGTAAGGAAGCAAATACCAAAGAGCTGTCCACTCTTTTTTGGTGCAAGCCTTCATAAACAGAAGGTTTTCTCATTGACTAAGCTAAATAGATAGCATTTCCACACAAAAGAGAAAAACAAATATAAAGTCATTGTTCAGGGACAATGTGAAGACCTTCCATTTTAAAGAGGCTTACACTATATTGACATAGTTTGTCAGCAGCAGCAACTCAAGAGGGATATTTATAAAAACTGAAAATGTTTCTCCTGGTAAATTAATATTGTTATACTTTTAATTAGGTTAAAAAATGTCGATATCCACCCATATCGATGTTTATTAAGCCCCTTATAACCTTTTTTATCACTGAAAAGTGTTTGCCTGGTTGAGGGAGGCAAAAACCCATTATTCCCTACGGAGATGGCTTGAAACATTAAGTCACCATCGAAAATATCAGCGATATTGGAAAAGGAGCTCCATTGAAAGTAATGTAAAGTGTAGCAGTATTAACGCATCAATATTGATAAATTTTATTCAGCTCCACATAAATTAAGGTCGATTAAAAAACAGAAGCAAAAGGGAAAAATAGCAATAGCATGGCGAAAAGTGGCAAATTGGATCAAACTGTGGCTAAAAAGTCAAAAAGACTATTGTAAATTTTCCCTAAAGGTGGATATTTATAAACGTTGAAACGTTTTTGGACCACTTAATGCTGGGGAAACAGAGTTCTTTTTTTTGTATTATGCCAATATCACCTATTTGAAAAAGCTTTTATTACTTTGTTGAAAGTAACATTTTGATGCCTTTTTTTATGTCAAAAAGTTATTTTCCATTATTTGCAAAAAAGCAGAAAACTTTCTAAATATCCCCTAAAGAATTTTATAAAATATGTGATCATTGGGGAAAAAAAAAATGTCCAAAGGTGAAGAAGAATATTAATAAACATTTTTACCCATGTTCGCTTTAACATTACATTTGTATGAAACAACAGGAAATACCCAGAAGCTTCTTTCATCAAACCAGTTTTTGTTTTTAACTATCTTTTAATGAGATGAATTTTGTTTAAAAAAAAAAAAACAGCAGAATTAATAATAAACTGTTACATTGTCAGTGGAAATATAGCTTAAAAGAATCCTTGCTAGATCCTCTCTACCTTAGCTTTAAATGACAAGCATATTGCTAAAAATGTATTACTTCAAATCATATCAGAAATTGTGTAACTTTATCATATCCAATTCAAACATATCCTACGCAACACTGACAAAGAATACAAAATATAATGATGGAACCCATTCATGCTTTTGACTAAAGACATTTAGGATCTAATGGCAATCTGTGCCTTATAGTGACTTTCCACTGCAGGAGGTTTTAAGTGGTAAGACAAGCTAAATTGTTGGTTTAGTCTGTTATGTTGACATATGCCAAAAAGAAGCATAACATCTACATAAGCATGTTAAATGAATCATGTCAGAAAATACCACACACGGCATCAAATTACATAATTGTTTTCAATCAGGACTAGATAAAGAATTTCCCTGTTGCGTCTCACAAATGGAATATATTTGCAGTGTTTAGAATAACACATGATAGAGAGCATAAAGTATAAAGAATAGACAGAATTGTCTAGAAAAGAGTTCTTATGGAACTGTCCCCAGAGAAGAAACATGGTTACTTTTAAATGCCATTTTGTGTATTTTGTAGTTAACAAACAATAAACTTAAGAGACAGTCCAATCAAGATATAAAAGTCACTCTGGCAGGAGTACAGAAGAGGGCACATTCTTCACCAATAGCAAAGGAATGCCCTTTGCACATATGTCTATATTTTAAGACTGTATGGAAAGAAGAAAAAGTTTGAAAATTCCCTAAGGTTATATTTTTTTTTTTCAGATTTTTTTTAAATAGCTTCTGACATTTTATAGGAATATTAATATAAATACCAAGTGTGGATTACATATATTTGGAGATAAATTTGCCTTCTGGAGATGATGTTTTACAAATTCATTTAGTAAAACCTCACTTTTCAGTTTATTGGAAATGTTTATATTGCACAAATTAAGACAAAGTGACCTTTCATCATAAATGTCTTAATGGTCAAGTTAGTTTATCAAGAAAGCATAGAGTGTTAGCACACAAGATGTACAGGGTACACTCTGCTTTGTGAAGCTTGCTGACTGGTCACCACAACAACACTTCCAAGTCCTATAGAAGATACTGCCATACAATCTGACATCTAAGCTATTGATTCACTAGCCAGATTGTCACATCAGCCACTTATAAGTTAGAATGACAGCAATTCATAGGGTCCTTTTCTTAACTGTAAAATTCTTTATGATGTTCTGAAGCTAAGGCTTGACCTTCATATGTGTCATATGTTGTTAAAAGCAGGGCAGCTACAAGATTACAGTTTCTTTGTTCAAGGAGGCTAAAGTGTCTTCTAATATATTTTATTATTATCAAGGAGGGATATAGTAATTCTTAATATATGTTGGTAAGAAAATAACTACAATATTTATTTATAATATAAGCCTGTTTGAAGCTAGGTAACCTTACTGCCTTGGACTTAAAGATCAGTATATTGCTATATGATTTTTCAAACTGGGCATATTTATGAAATCTTCAGCATTTCTCCTATGAGTACTGGTTATTAGCAATTTTAGGATAGCTGGGTTTAAAACTGTAACATTCCAATAAAGTAACTTGTATTTATAGTGATGTACTTGTTTAAATAGTGAAGTAGGCAGAAGAATATAGCAGGTGTCACTTAAATTCACTTAATGCAATGCAGGCAAGAGGACAATACAACTCCCCATAAATACTGTATGTGTAGACTGATGGATCTTAGCATCATACTAATTCATGTTAAATTTGATTATAGTATTAAAGCAAGGACTGAAATTCCAAATCCTTTTAATTGGTGTAAAACAACTGTGGAACCAATGGACAAATACATATTAAAGGAGAGGGGATATTAAAATTCAGAAATATTTGGTGTTGCAATACAAACTCTAATCCAATTCTCTGAATATTGCATAGTATTTAACTTTAACAAAATATCAAGATGAACAAAAGTCTGAAGCACAGATGGAGCAGTTAAAGTGTCAAATTGTTGGCTTGACACCAATTCTTTTTTGATTAAAACTTAGTAATCCTCAATTGTGCATCATATTGGATATAATCAGTTTACACTCACATCATAAATTGCAATATACATCATTATAATGGAACTGAGCCATTGCTTTTATATATGTTAATTATATGCATTATAGAAACCACATGCAGCTTAATTTTATGGCACTTTCCTAAAATGGTTTATACTCAGCTTGGAGAATGAAAGCTGTTATTTTCACAGTTATTTTTATAGATCACACATCTCCAAGAAGGAAAGTAACTGGTGGGACAAATAAATTACTGCTGATGGGCAATGCTGGTAGTACACTATATCATCCAGTCTTTAAATAACAAAAATTTATCAGAGAGACTCTTTTGCAAACAGCAAAATCTAAAATTGTCTTGCTAAATCTTAAGCATTGTGAATTATAGTAATTGGTTTCTCTTTCAACTTTATTTAGCCATACAATAAAAACCTTTCATAATCTTCAAAATGTGAATTTATTACATCTCTCTCATCAAAAAATATACCTTTATAAATATGGCCCTTATAAGACTCTATCCTTACAGTAATTTAAAAGCCAAAAATAAAATACTACAACAATCTATTTGAAGATCAATTGATATATTTGAAGAGTAATAGAAGACACTGATGTGTAACTATTTTTGATGCTATTATAAATGTGGTTTCACTCTGTTACATGTTACTTTCAGACAGCAAACTTGGATCAGGCCAGTAGGATAAAATCAACAGGCTAAAAAGAATACAGCTACAGTATATGTAGTCCTTATGAGGATTGTTCCTAAGAAAAATATTTTAATAATATACAATTATAGCAATTTATAAACTCTCAGAATGATTATTTTCCAGTTTTACACGGCTTTGCTACTTTTCTAAATTTGTTTCATGGTTTACATTAATAAAATAAGCTAAATATCACACCATTTGTTTGTTTGCATACTTTATAAAAGGTCTAATTCAAGGTTTTATGCTGATCTAATATATTTATCTACTTAATATTCCTTGACCTACTGGTATACTGTATGTGCCGGCAAGGAAACAGCGAGGAAAAATGAAAACACCATCCCCTGTCAACTCCCAGAATATTAATATTATAACCTCTCTACAATACCAACAACAGGACAGATGGGACCTTGGAATCCACTTATCTCCTATTATGTACACCCCACCACATGCAGAAGTTAAGGTCAATGATGTAACCACACACCCACTTATTAATAGGTGAAGGGGATCTCCTGTTTTTTTAACCTATATTGCCAACACCATCTCTCAGAGATGCCCTTTGTGGAGGATGGATAGTATCACTGGCAGCAAATTAACCCAACATAATAAAAACTCCATATTTACTATTATCATCACAATTTGAATGACATAGCACATTTTGAAGATTATTTCTAGAAAACTAAAAAAGTAATATTCCTTAAAGGGGAGCTAAATCCACATGCTGGCATGCTAAATGCCAGCCAGCCAGTGCTTAGCTAAATATGTCAGCTTCCCGAGTACTTATGTGAAACAAATCACTTCTGGTGTAGCGGTAATAAGAAGCTCATTACCCCCATCCCGTCAACTTTATGTTTTGATTTGCCATGTCGTGTTAAACACTTGGGGAGATATGTATATAAATTGATAAAGTTTTCTTCTGGTTTACCTTTAATTAGGTCAAAAATATCAATATCAGGGATATCGATTTTTATTAAGCCCTTTACAACCTTTTTATCACTGAAAAATGTTCGCCTGGTTGAAGGAGACAAAAAACCCATTACAACATTTTTTTCTAAGTCCCCATCAAAAAGATCAGCGATATCGATGGAAAATTAGCTCCACTGAAAACACTGTAAAATGTAGTGGTATGAATGCATCAATATTTATTGAGATCAATCTTTTTCGATATCAATAAATTTGATTCAACATTACATGAATTGAGGAAAATTTCAAATGCAGCTTGGTATTTTTCAATGGTGGCAGACTTGAATACTGGAAATCTTCTTTTTCTTATTGATACATCAATATTTGTAAATACATTTGCAATTAAATAATAGTATAAGTCTGCTAGATCCTGAACGTTCTTCCTAACTTTTCTCTGATAATCACAGACATGCACTTAAAATATTGGCACACTTTTTTACAAGGCTAATTTTCTGGTAGAGAAGTACCACTCTGTAAATGACATATGTGGTAGTTGCAGTTACAGGAGTTGATTTGAACTATTTTAATGAAATAACAAATATAGAATTATTATCCAAAATGAATGGTCTGTAGGGATATCTAAGTGTATAAATTGAATGAAGAACAAAAATAGCTTAGACACGTGAAGAAAAGAGAGGGCAGGTGAAAGCAGCAGATTGGATTTGTGTATGTGACTGTTGACCCCTTTTATATGTAAATATGAAGTTGCAAGAATATAACTTAGTACCTCCATGTGAGGTTTAGCTGCAGACTATAACTAGATACAATGTATTGGAATGCTCAGTGTTCAATTTTAAGACTCATGAAATTCAAATCAGCATTGAGTCCAATATCTTAAGATTGAGATGTGGATTCATTTTCATTTCCAGGGTTTCCCTTTGAGGCCAGTCATTAAAAGGTCAGAAATAAAAAGATACACTAGAATTATTGTCCAGTGGGTATGTCCTTTCTCTCTCCTTTGCACTTGTCTGCTGTCTGACATTCACCAGTGTGGAGATAGATATACATTGTGGTTTGAGGAACCAATCAGCTGCAGTAACAATCAACTGAAGATTCTGATTTAGAATTGGTAAAGTAAATTATTAGTTTATGATGTCCTAAAGATGCATCAGCCAGGAAAATGTAAAATATTTCATTGATAGATACCCAGTCAGCAGAGGCTGCCCTGGCCCTATTGGCGCCCTAGGCAACCCCCCACCCATCCCATGCCCGCCCCACAACACCCTCCATGCCACGCACCGCCCCCCCTTGCCCCTACCCCCATGGCACCCACTCACCTCCAACACCGCCGTCCAACCGTGGCTCAACTTTAGATCTCCCAATTGCACGTAACCTCTCTCACTGTTAAAAAAAATGCAAGGGGTGCCGCCTGCCCCCTGGGCAGGCGGCACCCCTAGCATTTCCCTATACTGCCTAATGACAGAGCTGGCACTGCCAGTGAGAACCATTATGTGTTTCTATGTGCAACAAATATTTTTATTTTATTAATCCACTATATAGGAAGGTACAGCAAGTAATAATGACACAAATCCAATAAGATCAGCCTTTGGCAAAGCTATATCCATGATTATAACCATGTGAAATGGCACTCTTTTTTCTATGATTAAATATGCAGTAATGAATACTATCAAAACTTTTCCAGGAGGCATCAAATTTAGCGAAAAAGTTCTTTTGTATTTTCTGTAAGTTTAAGGCACAACCTGTTTGCTATATTTCAGCTCCACTAATTATCTATAAAACACATTCCTCAGCTAGACATGTGATGCATTTTCATTATTAAAATGAACAAAGAAAGGGGAAGGTTGGTTCTGAGCAATCATGTATTGTGGCTGGAAGGACAACTTTTTAATATTTCTACCATGGTGTCAGGATAACTTAGGGATCTGCAGGACACCACACTGGGTTCAGTGCTGGTCAGACCCAGGGCACAGAGTCTAAGGGATCCCTGCTCTTCACCCTTAACCCTCAAAGGGGGTATGGCCTTTGCTGTAAGAGGATCCCCAGGTTGTGACCTGTGGAGAAGACACCCACTGGTGGTTCTGAGGTGGGTAACAGAAGAGTAGGAGGGAACCTCCAAAAACTGGATCACCGATAAGCAGGTACACAAGGGGCAAAATGTTTTAAATTCGTAATTTTTACCAATCGATAGATCAAAATTTGCATTCGATCGATTGGAATTCTGATCAATTCCGATCGATCGATTGGAATTTGCATTTGATCGATCACTTTGCATTTAATAAATTTCACCCAACTTAAAGAGTTAAAGATCAAATTGGAGACAAGCTGACTGCGCAGGTAATCCACTGAGGGGAATTGGATGCAAGTAGGCTGAAACCGGAATCACAACAGAGAAGTAGGAAGACAGCAGTATCTTTGCAGAAGAAACAGACAAAGAAATTTATTAAAGTTGGAAAAGCCTTTTTCAGATTTTCCAACTTTAATTGGGTGAACGCTTTGAAGTTTCTCCCAGTAAGTATCGCGAGATTAGCATCGTGAGATACTTACTGTGACAAACTTTTATAATTAAATAAATTAAATATATCCATGGAAAGGTAGCCATACAGAATAGCTACCTTTCCATGTATATATCCAATAAAAAAAGTTTCTCACAGCAAGTATCACAGGATGTAAATCTCACGATACTTCCCGGGAGAAACTTCAAAGCGTTCTCCCAAGTTATTAAATTCGGAAAAGAGCAAACGGCTTTTCTGATTTCAATAAATTTTGCCCAATTTAAAGTCTCAAAACAGGCTACATCAGGAGCATAGGAAGTACTTGTTATAATCAGGCAAGGACACACCCAGCCTGCAGAGTATATACAGCCACAGCTTAGTGGGGAATGGCTGGTGACCAGCTTCCAGATAGGAGTAAACAAATCTGCTTAACCAAAGCACCTGTGCAAGATGGGAAAACAGAAGCAAGCAGGGCTGGGATTAGGTACTAGAAAACCAGCAATGAGTGAATCCTCAGGCAGCTCTGTAGCAAAGATGGAAGATCACTGCTTGTGGAGGGTTCAAATCCCAGGACCAGAGAGATCACAATATTACACATGGTCTGTTGACATGCAACTTTATACAGAAGGCAACTGTCAGATCGCCCAGGATGAAGAGTGTGAGAAGCAGTTCCTGTTATAGGATACTCTAGGAGGGTTAGTCTGGTTAGTTCTGATGCTTCAACAAGGAATGAGTCCTTACTTCACCAGTCTGCACAATATATATACAAAAATAAACCCTGTTTACAGTGGCACAGTCACTACTGTCAAGTGTTCTATTTCACTGCTATAAAACACCAATCCAATTCATTCACATATGAAGAAAGACAACTGGCAAAGAAAGGGTGTGTATGAGGTAGCAAGACTGTGCCAAAGACATTCAGTACAAGGAATACAAATGAGTAATGCAGAATCTATCTAGATAAAGATTCCCAGCAATATCTAAAAAGTTTAGCTTAAAGACCCCAGACACAGCATAGAGGAAGAATATAGAGTTTGAATTTAAAGTGGCAATGTGGGTGTTCTTTTGCCAAGAATGAATCCAGTTTGCTGATTTATTTAAAATAACCCCTGGTCATCATGTGTATTTTGTATTTGCATACCACACTCGGGTGTTATCTGCTGCTGTCTATGTGTCCACAATGGCCGGGGATCCAGTGAAAGAGGAAGGTTAGGAATGCAACCCATGTTCATGTTAGAGAAGGCCTAGAATTGCTGTTAGACTTTATACATAAGATACAAATATATTGTCAGAGACCAAATAATCCCAGCAGTTTCATTGTACTCAGAAAGCTAAACAGTAAGAATTAGTCATGATTTTATTATAATTACTTTTAGTGGAGTAGATATGTTTGTGTTGCTTAACTTGAACATATTTTGATTTCAAATAAAAATAAGTATTGCTGCAATATCACACCCAGTACAGCTACTAAAGCTGAATCAATTACATCTATATAGTTGGATGCACCAGACACTCCTGTGAAAAAGTAGTAATTCTGATCTTATCAAGGTGATTTCCAATCAACTGTGCAGTGAAGCAAGAATTATTAGAGTGAACTAGAGGAGACCCTTTCATTTCCTTTAATAGTATTCTTTACATTGTGAATACTAATACAGAAATCAACATTAATGTCTAGTTGGTGTGTGCAATTATAGTTAGAAAAGTCATTTTCCTCATAAAAAAACGTATTTGCTGGGAGAACCTCCAATGCAGGAATTTTCAAGCAAGATGTCAAGACATCAAAGTGTGTCAAAGTGTTTAGCCATTGATGTCATAAATTATTGAATCTGAAAATAATTAGAATAGTTTATGCAGTTCTAGGTATTGCAGAAATATCTGCTTCTTATGAAACGTTTAAAGAAACTGCCAATTTTATTTAAACGGCTACATTTTTAGTAGTATTTTTTTATATATATAAAAAATAATTATATAGTACAGTTTATTCTGATAAATTCCCTAAAGGTTGGTAAAATGGAAGCACAAAAAAAAGCCCAAGGAAAAAAAAAAAAATTTTTATCTGATAGTTCATTATTATTCAGTGTTACTAAATTTAGCAATAGCAATTTGCACAATTTTGGTCAAAAATGATAAGATAATGTAATAAGATAAAGCAATGCAAACAGCTGAGGTAATTAATAGCTTTTACTACCTATTTTAAACTGGAGACAAGTATTCTTTAAAAATGTATATGTCAAATCAACTTTAAAAAAAAAAACACTATGAATATATTATACATACTGGGCACATGCATGTAACATATTTCAATTTAGAAATATTAGGAATAAGTATACAAAAAATATATATATTAGGAATAAAAATAAACGAAATGACCAGTACAACTGGAAATACTGCACGCATGCTGCAATAATAGAGATTTTACTTCAAATTAGTGACATTGATCCCACACTTTTTTCTGACCTGGTGATAGTAAAGACATAAACAGATTTAAACTAGGATAATGCTGGATCTCATTGTGCTTTAAATGAAAGAATCTTTAATTAGAGAAGCTACTGAATAAGTTACTAATTAATTAAATGAATGGCATATTATAGTTACAAAGACAGACTCTGAAAGCTAGATTTGTTTACATCTGAGAAGAGACCATACTAAATAATTGACAGCGGCCTTTATCCAAAATAAACTTATCCCAGAGGACACATGGACATCCACTGCACTTATCGGAGCCGCTACCAGTCACATGGGAGTACTATTTCAATTGATGTCCTACTGGACACTGAAAAATATAACTGTGAAGTTTGCAGTGTAAATGGTGTGCAGTAAAATATACACTGTATAGTGGTAGGAGTGACTGTCATTTCTGATTGAAGTCCTATAGAAGACAAGAGGTTGCACCACCAACTGTGGAAAGGAAAACTGCGGATAGTCCTCCCCAAAGAGATTGTCCAGGAAGGTTTAATAATTTCAAGAATTTATAGGAAACATTCCTGGAAAGTCATAATATAGAAGAATACTGATGTAATGTATAACTAATGGGTAGGTATTGAGACTGGGGCTCCTTGTGTATGTGTGAACATATGTGGTAGAGGGAGTTTACTTGGAACAACCATGATTTGGGAAGGCTTCCTCTAGATGCACATGTGCCTTTTTTTCCTTTTACCATAATTACTATGTTAATGTGTAGACTGTTCATATCTTAGTCATGCCAGTTCAACAGTTCTCAACCTTTGGGTCACGACTAGGCTTGAGCAATGATATCGA
>WMED01001873.1:0-25894 GCA_019650415.1 Pipa parva
AGCACTCTCTCTTTAATCTGTCTCATCTCTTGATCCTTTCTAGCACTCTCTCTTTAATCTTCCTCACCCCTTTATAATTTTATAGTTTATTTTTTTACCAGAGCAGTCCCTATCACATCTGTTGCTCCGGGTGGGAGTTTTAGAATTGCCCCCACACCCATATCATTCCGGCAATGACACTTACCCCCCTACATCGCTACATCCTCTCCCACCAAGTATTTAGAAACCAGACTGTTGTCTGCTGGAGCTGGCAGCGTCCCACTGTGGTTTAGCGCCATCTCCCATGGAGAATAATGTGGTTTCACCACCCGCAATCTGATGTATATTTTTCAGGAAATAAAATAGTCCCAACTGCCTTAATAAATACCAACTTTAGCGATGGCAACTTTTTCGCTGGGGACTTTTTTCTGCTGTAACTTTTTCTTTGGCAAATTTTTTTAGACTTTGATTAATACCCCCCCCAATATCTCTTTTATCCATCTTCCTTCTACCTCCTCCTCCCTTCCTGTCTCCTACTCACTGCTTTTTAATCTGCTGTGCCATCCCAGTAACTCCAGAAGCTTGTTGATTGGTGGAGATTCTTCATTTCTTCTTGTTGGTTTTTATAGGATATGCTCTTGGTTCTTTCACGAGATGGACCATTCACAAGAGGCATCTTTAGGAGGTCTGCTAATGCTAAATCTTGCAGGGAAATGAAGGAACAGCTTAATTCAGGATGTGAAGTAAACTTTGAATGCGAACCTATATTTGTCACAGCATCTGTTTTTAAGGTTTGCGAAATTACAAAAACTGTTTTTGTCTATAAAAAAAAAAAAGCTCACATATATTAAAGTCAAAACCAAAAAAATGTTTACCTATGTAAAATGAAAATGGGGAGGGGGTTGCAGCAGTCCCTCTGTATATTGTATATGACGGGGTATAGACCATCAGGAATTAAACCTGCTTATGGGGGTTATTGACTAAAGTGAGAATTTGGTTGTCGAATTCTCAAATAGCGGATTCCCATAGCAATTCCACAACAATTTAAAAGTCGCGACCATGATAATATTCCCATTATGAAGTCGCAACTGTGACAGTAGCAGTCTATTGTCACCATCTTTAGCTGGAGAATTCATACCTTTATGCAATTTTTTTGACTTAACAACAACGTATTATTCTAAATCATAATAAACATTACAAATGTTCTGTTAATTTAATCCAGCTATATATCATCGTGTTTTCTAATTATTATATCTGTATGGTTTTATCTGTTAAATAAGAACGATAGGTCTCTATTTTTACAGAGTAATTTCATGTTCCCTATCTCTCTCTCTCTCTCTCTCTCTCTAAGGATTTTCTTCGTAACATACCAGGGAGTATATTTTCTTCCCGACTGTGCGATAAATGGGTTTCTGTTCTGGACAATGGAACTCAAGAGAACAAGATCTGTGCAATTAGAAAGTAAGTGTTCTGAACTCAGGAGGAGAGTGCCATCAGTTTATCCTTGTATACAGACAATTGACAAAGGTCCCAACAGTTGCTTAAAGGAGAACTAAAGTAAAAAATAAAAAGGACTGTTAAAATACTTACCTTATACAGAGCCGATTGATTACAGTCACAGTATGAGCTGTGCTGTAATAAGCCGGCACCCGATGCTTCCTTTACAGCGTGCAGGCTGGAATGAGAAGCCAGAGCACAGCTCCTACCAGTTGTTTCACCGGCTTCATACGTCATCACGCTCATTGCTGGGTGCGTTCTCATTGGCACCGGGCAATGAACGTGATGATGTTTAAGACATTTTTCACCTGAGGTGAAACTAGGTGGGAGGAGCTTCACAACAACATTCCCATATTAATGTTGTGACTGCAGCAATTTTCTTATTGTAAAGCTGTGATCGCGACATCATTTCCACAGTAAAGATGCAACTGTGACAATTTCTCATTGTACCACTGCGACAATTTGAAAGTTGCAACTGCGACAATATTTCCATAGTAAAGTCGTGACCATACTAAAGGCTCATGGCAGTGAAAAGGTCGAGAACCACTGCGCCAGAGCTCATATATGCATACTTTTCCTTTCTGGTTTACAGGTTGATTAGGACTCTGCCACAAGTCAATATTACATTACTTCGTTACTTGTTCGGAGTCTTGCACTGCATCGAACAACGTTCTGAGATTAACCAAATGTCCGCCTTCAATTTAGCAGTGTGCATTGCTCCCAGCCTGCTTTGCCCCCTCCACCCTTTAAGTTCAGAAGCAGAGGGAGAATTCACAAGAAAGGTAACGGATTTGTTTATTTCAATCACACTTGTGGTTACAACTAAAGCCATATACAGCCATGTTCAATGTATAAATACAAAGTAGATGCTACCGCCCTCATGCAGGTTAACGTCTCAGGCTGAGACTTTTTTCTAATATATGCTAATCAGGTCTTACTTCTGATTGGCTCGTAACCCACGCGCCAGACAGAACTAAGACATTCCATCTTTTGTGCCTGGCTCATAGGGGAAGCATTGGTCACATGCTGGGCCTGTTTCTTCTGAGTTCTTCATCTTTAACCATAAAGTATTCTTTCCACTAAACACAATTTCACTCCATTATTTTTCCCCTCTTACTAGCTCTATCCTCAGTTCTTTAGTTCTTTTCCTTCTCTCCACTATCTTTTTCCCTCATCCTTACTGTATCTTACAAAGAGGTGCACCACTGTACTTCCTTATTAGGTCCACCATCTCTCTTCCTGTTTCTCTACTTCTCTTTCACTAGAGCACCTTTGATTTTCCAGTACAGAACCCTTCTGTCTTACTGATGTCTTTTCTCTTCTTGTTCCTTTCTTACCTCTCTTCCAGTCCTTCTGCTCTTATTTTGGTTTCTGCTTTTCTAGATCTTCTCTTTGCCTTTCCTTTTCTGTCTTTTTGCCAGTCCCAGTCTGGTTTTGAAATTTCCCATCTTAGTTTGCCCATCTGTTTCTTTTCTGCTATCTTCGGCCCCATTTCTTTTCATGCATTAGTATGCCACTGCCCTTGTATGTCTATGTCCGCAGTATAACAGTAAGATTTTTCTGCAATGTAACTTGTGCTGACACAAAGCATGAAGTTCCAACTTAAATCTCATTCATTGCTTTCATCTACCACTATTGATTTAGCTATCACCACATTATTTCTAATTGGATGACAATTCATGTAAGGATGTGTAAGGTTATAGCGGGAAAATGGCAGAGAAGGAGATAGCTTTTAGAACCACAGAGAACTTGGCGCTAGCTAGCCTCAGGGCGTGGAGTCTAAGATACTACCCAGTCTTCACCTTTAACCCCCGCAAGGAGGTACTGGACTTAGCTGCCAAGAGTACCCAGGTCATGACCCCTAAGGAAGCTGTTCACTGGTGGTAATAGGAGAACAGGCAAAGCACAGGACTCAGGTGACGACTCAGGACTCTGGACACAGGCACAGATTCGGGAATCAGGTACAGAGGGCCGGTTCAGATAACACCAGAGATTGCAGAATACACAAAAACAGGCTATGACTTTAATTAATGGAACAAGAAACTAACTGAACCCAAAATTACTATAAAGTATAAGATTATAATCGGGTGCCGGGTCTGGAGCACGTCTACCTTATATAGGCAGAGAGGCAGGCGCTCTCCTGCCTCTGTGCGCACCTGGCACGCACCCCGTGACGTCACTGCAGCCGCATCACGTGACCACATGCAGAAAGCGCCGGCAGTGCGCGGCCGTGACGGGCGTGTACTCGCAGGGAGGACCCGGCGCTGGAACGGACGCCGGTAAGTATTATTTACAAGATGTTACGCATCTTAACACACTTCTGGAATGGACACATCACATCTCCATTCTTGATGGGCGGGGACTAAGTACTCATAGGCCAGGAAGATAAAGATCTAGGCCCTTATTCACAAATGTGCGAAGTGAGCCGCATAGTGTTCGACTCACTTCGCACATTGTGTTATGCGCATGCTGATGTTCTGCACGCGGATTCCCCTCCCGGAGAGGAGACTCGAGTGCTCTCGCTGGGAGGGGAATCCCTTTAATGCACGTGCTGATGTCCGCGCACAGGACATCAGCATGCGCATAACCCAATGTGCGAAGTGAGTCGAACACTACGCGGCTCACTTCGCACATTGGTGAATAAGGGCCCTAATATTTTAGAGCTGAAATCTGCACAGACCAATGAAGGACCATTCCAGTGAAAGGGCTTTGGAAATCCTCAAATTACTATTGTTTTTCATGTAAAACCTGAGCCCTTCATAGTGTCCATTATTATTTTTTTCCAAGCCATTCAGTGTTTGATATAGCTAGCTAAAATGGTTTCTCTTATTTTGAGAATGTCATCTGTCATTTCATTTGCAGTAAAGATCATTGACTGCCATAGAATGTGATAATAGGTAGGTTAGGTCAGGATCACACTGGTATATTGTGTCTGTCATTTAAACAAAAAAAAAAGTGTTGCATTAACACTGGCGTATTTTCACAACAAACTTTAACATAAAACAATAGCGCTTACTCGTCACTTTTCCCTCATGTGTGACCGATATTGTCAATATTGCTGCTAATCCTGTCGCATTTTTCACATTGCGTTCTATACGCTTGAAAAAATGCGAAATGAAGGGGGTTATTCACTAAGGTGCAAATTCGACTGTCGAATTCGCAAACAGCGGATTCCCATAGCAAATCGGCTACAATTTGCCCATTGTAAAGTCGCAACAATTTTTTAATGTTAAGATTGCGACAATTTTCCCATAATAAAGTCATGACTGCAACAATATTTTCATTATAAAGACGCGACTGCGACAGTAGCGGCCTATTGCGACTGTCTTTATCGGGCGAATTTGCACCTATACACAACAATTCGGACTTTAGTGAATAACCCCCGAAGCATCCCAGCACATATTCCTTTCTGTGAAACGTTAGCGTGACAATGCACACACATTTTCAGTGGTTTTTTTGCAATGCATTTTTTTTAAAAAAACTGTGTACAATTTTGCCAGTGCGAACCTGGCCTTAACCACTTAGATACATATTTTGGTTTAACTGATCTAGTTTCCATTCTTATCAGTCTTATCCATCGCAGGATTTTACATTATCGATAACAATTCTGTTTGTCATTGTTCACAGGTGGCTTTGTTTGTCCAGTTTCTAATTGAGAACTGCTGCTTGATTTTTGAAGAGGATATCTCACTGTTATATGCAAGCTTGTCAACAAAGGACAACAACAGAGAGGAACATTTAGGTATTGAAAAAATAGTAACGTCTGTAAAAAATGTAATTTGTTCTGTACTTTAGGCATTGTTAGTGTAGTTAACAAAAAGCTACACAACAGTAGTAATGAACATTTGCATATACAGGACTGTGACAAATCTATGACACCTTCAGAATAGCACAGTGTTTCCAGGGAGAAGTGTGAATGTGACATTTCTAAAGGAAGATCACATTCCTCCAGGGCTGTGATTGCGAACCGAAAAGGTGATGTCACTCACCAGCGCCGTCCCCTGAAGTACTAGCGCTGATGAGTGACATCATCGCACCTGTGTTAGGGGAGGAGCTCTATCCAGTGAGTGAGCGCTCCTTCATTGTAGGCTAGAGATCCGACCTGAAAATTGCACTGTAGGAGCACTCACTCACCCAGGGGGGAATCAAGTATGGCATTGGTGGCGACGGCGCACATGCCCTCTCTGGCATGCATACCATAGGATCGCCATCGCTGCCCCAGGGAAACTGTGTACTGTTTTGAATGTGTACATACAAAGCATGTCTGGTTCATTTTTCTTTTTGTTGATATACTGGTGTGGGAATGACCAGTAACGCTTAGTGCTTAGAGTTTCTTTACTAGGTGGTATGCAGAGAGAAAATTAGAAAAAAGAAATTGGGGTCTTTAATGAATATAGAATCTTCTATGCCTGTCACATATTTCACTTTTATGGCTATGCCCAGGACCTTGATCTTGCATAAAGTGCATCCAGTACAGTAATAAATAACCCATTTATATTCCAGGAGCTTACTGTGCTCCACTTATTGGTCTTTGTGTAGCTTGAGTAGACAATTTCATTGTTTGAGCTCTTGTTTTTGACCTTGGCATTTCTGAGGGGCTTTATTTCTAAAATCTAAATAGTGACGTACAGGTCTGAATTTGCATCTATTTGCCACTCCAAACGCTGTGATGCGTCAAATTTTTGTCCAGATTGACTTCACCAGATATAAAGCAGGTGGTTGAATACAGGGCGTAAGGTGACTGACCATTAAAATGACAAAGAAAAATAAAGCGACCAAGTGACAACTTGTTCTAGGAATATGGTGACATAGAAATGGAAGTGCTATTCACTTCATACAGTTACAGTGACATTTGGAAAGACCTCCCATCACTTCTCTTGGGTAAATTTGCATCACTACGTGTCTGCTATTGTTCGACTGACTATGCCACACTATGCATGAAATAACATTCAATGCTGTTTACTTATTCACCAAGGGAATCCATCCCTTCATGAAAAGGAGTAGTGAATTTGTATTTGTTGGAGGAAAGACCCTTAGACTGAGAAACACACTGCGTTATTTGTAATCAGTCAAAGGTGGTAGATTATTCCATAGCACACAACGAATACAATTTTTGCAGCTTAGTTAGAAAATAGCCATTCTGACCCTGGCCTACAACTTGTGCAATATGCGAAAATGTATATTCAGATGAATATATAAAGATGAAAAAGACATGCAATATAATGCAGTCAGTTCAAGCGGTTACTCACACCAAACAATCTCACTGTGTGCTCTGGAGATGAGACATCCCACTTGTCAGTGTTTGTATCCAATATAAAATGGAAGATAATCCCCAGCACTTAGATTGTAAGCTCTACTGTGCAGGGACCTCCATCCTCTTGTGTCAATCACAACCTGCCAATTAAAGTGATTATATGCTTGTAAGTTTCTCACTTTTATTGTGTAATGCACTTTTCCCATGTCTGTATTATATTTGTATTGCTGAATTGTACAGTGTTGCGTAAATTTGTGGCGCTTTATAAATAAAATTATACATAAATACTTCAGTACTGTAATAAAAACTTACTTCATTTTGTTAGTTAAAAGCTCACAGTATAAATGAAGAACTTCAATGCATTATTGAATCCTGTGCATTTCGACCCCCTGCACTAAGTCATAGATTTTATCAGCGGTCTCTAACCTATGGCTCTCAAGCCAAATGTGGCTCTTTTGATGGCTGCATCTGCCTCTTTGAGTGTATCGAGCAGTGCTCACATGCAAGCACCACTCATTACAGTCTGCCGGCTAATCGTCGGCAAGCACTGTAAAGACAAAGCTTCCTTAGTGCTTCCGGGTTGCTAGCCAATCTGAAGCTGCTGACATCACCAGCTTCTGGGTTGCTAGCCAATCCAGAGCCGCTGACATCACCTATGTGACATCACTTATGACGTCAGCGGCTCCGGATTCAAAAGAACTGAGCAGAGCCGCATGTATATGGCTCTCTCAGCCAAAAAGGTTGCTGACCCCTGGATTATATGATCTGATATGACTAAGCGCCAGAGGGCGCAAAATGTGTAAGATTCAATAATGCACTGAAGTTCTTCATGTATATCATCTGCTTTTAAATAGCAAAATAAAGGATGTTGTTATTACAATACTGAAGTGCCTGGGATTATTGTGAATTTTATATTGGATACAGCTTGTGCAGACAAAATTATAAAACATAAAAAATGATATAATTTTGTAAAGAAGTTTACTTCTAAATCCACAGATAATAATGCAGCAGTGCTAACTGTATGCTGAAGGTGTCCACTGTCACTTTAACTGTATCAAGTGGACATTACATCCCATTCTGTGTTGTAGTTGATGTTGTCACTGGGTTTGTGATATTTTCTTTGTCATTGGAATGTACAGTCACCTTATGCCAAACCGCATCCTTGCCATCGCCCCCTGCTGCTCCACTTTAATCCGGCAAATTTGGAGATGTACGCCTTGCTGAACTCCCCACACCGACACACGTTTAGTGAATAGGTGAAGGTCATGTGAACATGCATGCAATCTAATTCATAGATCTCCATATGTCCGTGACCATTGTAAGATGTTGAATTGGACATTATTTAAAAAGATGACAAAGTTTATTACCTCAATTCTTTTTCATTCCATATTATTGAATGTAGTTGTACATTGTGGAAATGAAATAGGGAAATACACAGTTTTCTTTTTGTTGCTTGATTAGGTGTAGCTGCCAAATTGAATGATTGCACAATATCTATTCATCTACCCATGTAAAAGACACGCATCACCCGCATCTTCCCCTCTAGAACAATTACACAGATAAAACTCACTGGGCCTGCTGGTAATGTAACCATATCAAAGATATGCTCCAAATTCTAAATAAAACAACTGTATCCCAGCACCTTAAAGGTTTCATAAATGGGATAATTACCCATATATAGATATTTTTTTTTACATGTGCTCAGTACTACTTTCTCATACCCATGTTCCCATATCACCACTTTTAGCACAGTTTTCATTCGCAGCTCCTATCAATAAAGGGGAACTGCAGTCTTAAACGGTTACGGTAACTAGATCAACGGCCGGGGCAATGAAAACAAGTGCCCTGGCAAGAATGATGATGACGTTAATTAAAATTAACTGCACCACAGCAAAAATACAGATGACAGTAATCGTTTAGTAAATATATGTGTTATATATGTATATTAGTAAATATGCCCCTATATACACTTTTTTTTATTCCATGACAGCAATTTAAAAACCTCTTTATTTCTGCCATAGCCTCCATTCCCTCAGCCACTAGGAATAACAGAGATAAAGTTTGGGATACTGGCATGCAGGGCAGGTTAAAATGATTCCTAACTAAAGCGCAGTGTCTTTAGAACATTTAGAAGTCACGTACAGAGGTGAAGGAATGATGTGTGTAGATGTTCTCTGTACAGAGTAGCTCACTGTTCTTCCTTGCATGGCCTACTTATGACATAGTTTCTTTTTTATGCGGAATGAATTCCAGCGGCCTCCCGCTGCTGAACATCACAGCGCTGGTGTGTGTTTAAAGATCCATCAGACCAGACCTGAATTTCTCACTGAGATTGGAATGAACACATAAATAAAGCCTGCCTCTCTCTACTTAGTTTACTGTTAAACACACTTCACCCACGGTGTCAGCTCCTGTGGTTGGGGGGGGGGACTCTTTTTTTAAACTAGATAGTAAGAAGTAAATGCTAAAGGTAACAAAACAAATGTTACAAGGATTATTAAAGTTTTAAAGGGGAACTAAAGCATTTGTAGTTCTAGGGGCGAAGGAGACTGGGTGGTCTCAATATATTTTCCAATCCATCGCGGGAATTCATCAACAAGGTCAGTCATTTGAAGAAGTCTAGTAACTCCTAGCAACCAGTTAGCAGTTTGTAGCATAAGGAAGAAAGAATAATAAAAGACAACTGATTGGTTGCTATACTGGTTACTGGAACTGCTGTAGAGATTGCCTCGTTTGATAAACTCTGCATGTGTCTCCTCCTTCCTTCTTCAGCTGATCTTCATTCTACAGGTTCCAGTGTCATGATCCCTACAGCTCTGCCTCCTCTCCTACACTGCCGATGGAAGCAAACGCAGAGGCAGTATTATTATCCTAATACCGTTTTGTGCACAAGTCCCCCAGAGAGAATGCTAGTGAACTCAGACACTGGAACCTGAAGAAAGGTGATTGGCTAAAACAAGATGGAAGGGGGGAAAACAGACATCGATTGGTGTAGATATTTACACTACCCAGGCTCTCTCACCTATAAACTTATGAGCACTTTAGTTTTCCATTAACAGTCAGTTTTTGCATTTTCAGTGTAAGCGATTTAATTACGTTCAAGCACACTAAGAGCACTATCGAATTCCTATAGTCTTAAGAAGTTTATGTAGGCGGCTGAGATGGAAGAACACCTCTGGATAGGCAGGGGGATAAATTCTAAATTCAATTTTAATATTCAAATGTTAAACCTAACATTTGTGATTTGCATGAAATTATGAGTCACACAGGTAAAGCACTTCAGTTCACTCCTTATTTTAGACGATTATTTTCACAAAGGGGTGTGGCCAGTTGGTGGGTGTGGCCTAAGGCACCAAGCATTCTGTGCCTATAAGCTAATGGAGTAATAGAGAAAATCTATTGCGTTAGCAAATTCTAACAGTGGTTAGATCCACTGACCTGGTATAATATGATATATAACTTAGCTCTTTTTGTATGCATGGATAATTTAATTTATAAAGCGCCACAAATTTACACAGCGCTGTACAATTCAGCAATACAAATATAATACAGACATGGGAAAAGTACATTATACAAAACAAGTATAATATCACAAGATATTTCACTGTAAGTGCCGGGTTGTGGTTGACACAGGAGGTTGGTGCTCCCTGCCCCGTAGAGCTTACAATCTAACTTACATAAACAGATAGAAGGGTAATAAGAGCTGTAACAATGTGATAAAACACTGGTCAATAAATAAAAGTGCTAAGCATAAATAAATAATGAAGGATAAAATACATAAAAATCAGCGATAAATATCAGTCCTAGTGCTCCATAAGGAAGGACTTCAGTTTGGTGAGGGAATGTTGCTGTCTACGATAAAGGGATTGTTATTATATATATATATATATATATAATAACATAGTAACATAGTTTATAAGGCTGAAAAAAGACACAAGTCCATCCAGTTCAGCCTATTTTTCTGCAATGCTGCAATGTTGATCCAGAGGAAGGCAAAAAACCCTTGAGGCAAGAGCCAATTATCCTCATATTAGGGAAAAAATTCCTTCCCGACTCCAAATATGGCAATCAGAATAACTCCCTGGATCAAATTCCCACCTTCAGTTATCTATTACCCATAACTTGTTGATTACTGTGCTCTTAGGAACCTTGAACGCTGCAGAAATTCTTTTGTAACCTTGGCCAGATCTGTGCCTCGCCACAATTCTGTCTCTGAGCTCTTTGGGCAGTTCCTTAGATTTCATGATTCTCATGTGCTCTGACATGCACTGTGAGCTATGAGGTCTTATATAGACAGGTGTGTGCCTTTCCTAATAAAGTTTAATTAAACACAGCTGGACTCCAATGAAGGAGTAGAACCATATCAAGGTGAATCAGAAGGAAATGGACAGCATGTGAGTTAAATATGAGTGTCACAGCAAAGGGTCTGAATACTTATGACTATGTGATATTTCAATTTTTCTTGTTTAATAAATTTGCAAAAATATCTACATTTGTTTGTTTTTTTTCTTTCAAGATGGGGTGCAGAGTGTACATTAATGAGCAAAAAAAAAAAATAAAATAAACTTTTTTGATCTTACCCAAATGGCTGCAATAAAATAAAGAGTGAAAAATTTAAAGGGGTCTGAATACTTTCCGTACCCACTGTATTTGGATTTGAACAGCCCAATCCATTATCAAAATACTTTTTAAATCCACTGGATCTGACACCAGAAAGTGAAAGGTGCAGAGGAAACTCTTCCTTTAACAGTTCAAGGGGTCACCCCCTGGACTGGTTGTATCCCGCACTCTCTGGTGTCAGATCTAGTGGAACCACAAGAATTTTAATATAAATCATTGATTTTCTGTACAGTACTCCAAAAATGAGTACTTTCCAGAAAAGACTAATATATCTGTCCTTTATTTTTCAGATATCTGCTCATTTAAGAATACCGACTCTTCATATGACAGCCTGGAGAATGAACTTAATGATGATGCTGATCCTCCATTCAGTGGCCTAGTCAAAAAACGTAGTCACGACAACCGGAGTAGAGATTCAGTCCTGACTTTAAGTGATTGTGATTTGGACCATCCAGATGCTGACGCCGAACACTCATTGGAGTCTCAGCCTTTTAGGTTGGCCACAGCTTTACATCATATTTCTGCATCACGAGAACAATCTGAAATTGAGTCCCTCTGCTCCAGTACTTCTGGCTACTCTTCAGCCACAGTTTCAGATGCAATAAAGGATGCAAGACGGTACAGGCGTTGCTCGGAACCAGCCATTGGAATCCTTGTGTCCAGATTTGGTAAACTTAATGACTCCCCGCGTGATAGTAATGCACATAACAGTAGTTGTGATGCTCTTCTTTCCAACACCACAGATGATTATCTGAAGCAGCATCGCAATTTACAAGTAGAAGGTCAAAAGCTTATTAATCGAAGTTTGACTTTGGGGATTGATATCAATAAAAACATAACAAACAAGCAGGCAGTGGACAAAAAGAGCACTCCAAACAGACTTTTAAGACCTCCTGCTCTGAGGTTAAACATAAGCTCTCAGACTAGTTGCTCAAGCTTGTCTTCTCCAGGAACCTCTCCATCAGCTTCTTCACTGAGTTCTTTAGACAGTGCTTTTTCGCAGTTTTCTGATTATTCAGTATTGACTCCAAATGAAGCACCTTCCCCTCTGGAATACACCTTACAATACTATAAAAAACAGGTGGAACTCACTCCTGATTTACTTAGTTGCAGTACTTTTTCAGGCTTTGCTGTGGAAGCAGAAGAAGACAAAAGGCCTCACAATGACACCTTTGTTATTACTGGAAAACATGCTGAGTTAAGTTCCAAAGGCCCTGTTAGCCATCATCCATGTTCTTGGTTGAAAAGTGGAACGTCAACTGTTAAGAACTGGTCCCTAAAAAGAAAAGAAAAAATGAAAAGACAAGAGGAAATCAACAAAAATGTAGCAGATATAAACTGTGATGGACTACAACTGCATTCTTCAAACCTTTCAAGGGACTCTGTAAAAGATAATCCAAGTTCACCTTTGTTCTTTTGTGAGCAATCTATGGGAAGGAAATGTGCCTCAAGGTATCTTTTAAAAGACAAAGGTATTATTGATAAAAATCCTAATGGTGAACATACAGAGGAATGTAGTGCCTTCCTTTTCCCATCTCCTTTGTCTGTAAATATTGAAAAAACTGCACAAAATCAGGAGAATGCAGTTATACCTGGCACATTTAGTTTTGGACAGGAATGTGCATTGTCTCTTCAGGCAAACACAAGAAAGTCTACAAACTCGTTCAGCTCCAAAGAGCAAATAGTTCATATCTCCGCTGAAGAAAACTCCACTGAAAATAACGATGTGAACAAATCCAGCATTCGGGTTGTGAATATAAGGAAAAATAAAGTCTTGCCTTCAAATCTAGAAACTGGGTTTCAAATTACCCATTGTGACCTGGAGAAAAACTTTTGTGTTTCTCCAAAGCCTGCAACCACTACAGCAAGTTTCTTTTTTCAACCAGATAGCCATAAGCACCTTAAAAGCACTCCTGAAATTCATGTTACCATGAGCCATAGCAAGACTGAATGGCAAACAAAACATTGCAGTGATCCCAAGTTTGATGAGATAGACCAAAGATTTTTTGCTGAGGAATCTTATGTATAAAGGAATGTCAGTTTTGGTTAGGTTCTCCACTGACGTATGTTAATATACAATCCAGAGAGCTTCATTAAATTCCTTAATTGTGTTTATTATTTCAAACAGGAAGTGTGAATAATCTCTCTTCATTTCTTGGAAGGAACTTTAAGCTATAAAAAGTCGACTGGAAGAAAAAGTAGGGGTGTTCTTTCGCATGTTGTTTTTAGAAGATGATTCTGAGCCGGAACACTGACTGTTTTGTGTTATACTGTGTAAGCAAGTGGTATTTAAACAAAACATTTAAAATGTCATGCATCTGAAAGAGAAATTTATCAGGAAATAATTTTCCATATTTTGGGATCAAAGCAAAATTGAAGATGACTTTTTTTTCTTTTTACTTTTCTCAGAAAGAACTAACCTTTTGACTTTCCAGATACTGCTGAACTATAGACCAAAGGAGGAGTCAGAAACTCAATAGTCCTGATGATTTAGGTTTGCTAGGAATTTAGGCCAATAATAAACCATAATTCAGCAATATGTACCTGCTGCTGCTGCTGCTGCTGCCTGACTGCTGTTCCTTTCTTGCTGAAGTCCAACAATTAAAATTTCAGCTCTCTCTGGGGATTTTACATTTTGATATTTTACTAGCCAAAGTTTTGGAGCAGTGACAGAGATGAGAAAGGGGGGCACTGTGCTGCTGCTTCAAATGTTGGCTAATAAAATATTGAACATTTTTAAGTCTTAAGAATGTGCTAGAACTTTTTCATCTAGAAATGTAGGCCTCTCCCATACTACCAAGTCTCTCTCATTTGCAAATCCCTTTGCAACTTCAAAGGACATATTTACTAAGATCATTTCAACCATATCAATTTCTTTCACCCTGTTGATTTTAAGTACCCTGCGCTTTTCAATTCTCCTGATTTTAGAAAGGAATGAGATAAATTGGGATCAATAAATATTGATCAGTTGACAGTTGCACACTTTGTGTTTTTTTATTATTATTATTAGGTTCTCCATCTATTATAGATTGATATCAATACTTTTTAAATAGAAATGTCTTTGGACCGTATGGTAAATAGGAGAAAACAGCGATATCGATGATAAAACTAGACTGGCTCTCCTGCATTTACTAGTCAAAAACGTTTCCACTTTAGTAAATGTCCAGATCAGGGGTGGGCAAACTGCAGCTCCTGAGCCGTATGCAGCTCTTCAGGTGCCTTAATGTGACTCAGAATGCATCTCCCTCACCCCGCCCATGACCTCCAATGATTCTTCTGATAGGATGTTGACAGGTCATGTGATCGGGAGTGTGTGCTCCTCTCCCTTTACGGCTCCATAAAAATAAATTCCCCAGTGTAGAAGGGAGCGACATGGCTCCCTGCTGTGCAAAGTTTGCCGACCTGTGGTCCAGATAAATGAGAATTCTGAAATGGGAGTGTCAGACTGACTACCAAAATCACAGGTTGCAGCAACATGGTATGAATTGAATCAGGTAATGTGAATGTATGAGTGTGATTTACATTCTATGAACTTGCATACTATCAGTATGGACTCAGACTGTCTGATATACTGCCATAAAACTTGGTAGTGTAAAAGAGGCCTTATTCAGGAACAGAGTTGTAGCGACAGGTTGATATAACCTGTTCTAGACTATATTGGTCAGCAATTTTAAATGTCCCACACACCATTTCTTGTGAAACTACATCTCTCATCATTCTTTGAGTGGGCAATATTGTAAGTTACTGCTCCACAGCATCAAGCTTATGGAAGTCAGCCCAACCTTAATATAACAATATGGAATAGTTTGCAATTGATGGAACTAAAGTTACATTGTCTTGTAATAAACAAAAGTCAAATCTTTTGTGTTTCTGTGTTTATTGTTTTCGTTGGGTATTGGATAAAATGATGACATGCATTGTTATGGTATATTCATTTTATGATATATTTAAATAAGTCAAGATCTCAAATGCTTTGTCGATTTTTGTATATGTCTCGGTGTTTGCTATTATGATTTCATGATGTCATTAAAATGAGTATTTTTCTACTTGCGACAAACTGCTGCTAACTTTATACATCGTGTAATGTTGTTATGACACTGATAATAATACAATTGTATTATATGAAATATTTAATCCCATGTAACATAATGTAAAGTATTTGTCTCTATAATATTGTTTCATAGCTGTAATTGTCTTTTTTTTATAGGATAGCACCTAGGATGAAATTTCATTGTGTTGTATTCAAAGTGACAAATAAAAGCTTTGTTTGCAGAGAAACAATTGCAGCAGCACATTTCTGTTAATAGGGGAATGCTATATTTAACTAGAAAAAGGAGTATAGTATGCATGTGTAGCCAGTAATTGTAGGGGTATTTCTTATAGAAGAAGACCACAGACCACGATGGTACATATTTATATTTCCAGGTCAGTTCTCTAGTATAGATAATTCTACTTACTCACTTAAAGTGGAATGTACGTCCGATTATAAATATGTTTATAAAAAGCAGGGAGTAGCCTTAGCTGAATACTAAAAGCATTCAGCTAAGGCTGCAGAAACAGGAGCAAACTCCCTGCTTCTTTTTTTCCCCGATGTCCAACTCTAAACTTGAGTTGGGGGTGGGGCTAAGGGAAAGACTGACGTTATAGCTCTTCCAATCAGATCCCTCAAATCATGATCTAACAGGGCTCTAACTAAAGGAGCTGAATGTTGCAAATACAGGCATCTACGTATGTGACAATTCACACCTTGATGAATAACTCCTTTGAGGAGTGAAATTTCTTCTGGAGAAAGCAGAATACATTAGCATAACTATAATTATTACTGGACAGGCTCTGATGTGGAATCTGTACCTGAGACCTTGGTCCTCACCAAAAATTCCTCTAGATCTTTGTTCCCGATGTGTAACGGAGAAGATTCCTTGATATGGGCTATGCTTCATTCAGATGGTGGTGGTGGTGGTGGTGGTCCGGGGGGGGGGGTCAAGGGTTGGTTCGTCCAGGGCGTAAATGTGGACAGAACAGCCTCTGCCTAGAACAATTACTAAAAATGTGATTTGAAATGTATTTTGAAATCTGCAGCTCAAACGAATAGACATTTTTTGTACAGAATTTGTGTATGTGTTTTCACTGGAGAAAAAAAAATGTCACATTGCCTTACAAGTCTTTATACTTCACTACACAAGGCAGCTGAAATAATACATGTCTATTTGTAGGTTTGCCTCGTTTATCTTTTCTGTTTTATATCTCGGTAACCTTTCTGTATTGTCAGAAAAACAGTTCTACATGTAATAGATTTCCCATTTGCACTTTATATTGATGACCAAAGCTAAAAAATGTACAATTCTTCAGTGACCACTACTCCCAGTTATATACCAAGCTCGCCTATAAAATAGTATTAGCTAGGGACTAAAACACTGGATCTAAAAATAACTGCTCAATAAAAATAAGTTGTTGTAGGTCTGAATACAAATAATTGGGAGCTCTGGTGAAAAGTTCCAATCTATCCCATATATACTGGGTCCTAAAAAGTACCTCTTGTCCAGTGTTGGACTGAGGCAGCTTGGGTCCACCACAGAAGCTTATCATAAGGGTCAACAGTCCACATGCAAAAGTTGCAATGTTATCACGCACAACAGAACTATTACAATAAACAATAAATCAGTTTTGCAAAGCACTACAGATGAGCCAGTTGTCTAAGAACACTGTAATAAGAGGTAGGTAGGGACAAACCTGCTCTGAAATTGTTATAAAAGGTGCTTTTTGGGGTCAGGCTTGGGCCCACCAATGCTGGGGTCCACCAGAGGATCCTCTGGTTCTTTGATGGGTCAGGCCGACCCTGCTCTTGTACTTTTTAATAGGTTGGCACTCCCCTTGCTTTGTTGCATCTTCATTGTGAAATGTCTCCTGTCAAGTAAATTAGTATCACAAGGGCAATATTTGTCCCCAAAGGAGAGGGTGGGGTTGTATGTTTGGTGTGTATAATTCTCGCTGGATTGCTTATACTGTTAGCTCTAGCTTTGATGATTACATCTATATTACAAACACATTAGATGAAAAGGGCTGTGCATCGCTTACAATAACATAAATGGGTCAAGTGTTCTAGCAATGATGTAATTCCTAATTAATATTTATTGGTAACATGCCTAGTGAGCTGTGAATTGCAGTCATGTGGATGTGTGCAGCCTGATGTAGGCTGTTCAGGGTGAACTGCCAAATAATGAAATAAGTTGGAACAAGAAGTAAAACCAATGGCATACGAATCTCAGCACTAGACGTTAGGATTATTTAATTGATCGAATGCTAACATTCTCTGTAGCGTTGTACATAGCAGGGATACATACATAAGATCATATTACATAGTTTACAAACTTGCCGGAACATGAAATATAGAAAAAATAGGAAGAAATAAAAAAAAAAAAAACTGAAAAAACAGTGTTCTTCAACTTGTGCGTCTTTACTAATAAGAGATCTGCAACTGATGTGTATGAAATAGGGAGGTATCTCTACACCAGCGGTTCTCAACCTACCTTAGCCCACGACCCCCGCAATGACATCATCCCACCGAGGCATATTTGCATGTGGGCAGACCCACAGGTTGAGCACCGCTGCTCTATACTCTAAAAGCTGAAGCCATTATATAAACACAGCCGTGATATACAGACATTACGAGAAATGACTCTCCTATGATGCATTTGCTCTTGCTTCTCAGTGTAGAGCCAAATCTAGAGGTATAGTTGTGCTATGTGTTAGCAGTAGTGTGTTTTTTGGGTTCTTTTTTTTTTATAAAAAGACAGCAATTGGTTTTGATTTTTTTTTTTTTTTTCTTAACAGTTAAATTAAAAGAGGTGGTGATGTGCCATAAAGTGCAGGAATGCCATTGTAAAACCCCACAGTTCATACATATGTTAAAGTGAGCTAGGTTTTCTAGCTGCCATCACCAGTAGGAATACTGCATGAGCTAAACCTTGCTAAGCTCATCTCCTTGATGGACGATTCATCAAGCACTGCAGTCTGTCGCAGTAGCAAATTGAACAAGGTGTATTGTGTCACATTCGCCAATTATACTCTGCCAGATTGAAGTGGCAAATCAGGGGGCTGATAGCAGGACTCCTACTGACCAAGCCACAAATTAAGAAGACTGCTACTGCGCAGTCACAAATTCACTATGGGAAGCCACTGTTTAGTGAATAAGGAGTAGAGAATTGGAGAGTAGCAACACGAAGTGATGAGGATTCACTTTGACAGTCAAATTCTCACTTTTATGAATAAAGGAAGGCTGGGTAACTTTCTTGTACCTCACCCAACTTTGCACTTGGTCTCACATGTAAGGTCTGCTTCACAGGTTATAAACTGTTGCGCTGGAAGAATGGTTTCTACTTTCACAACAGCCCAAATAAAATAGTAGTGATATAATAAATGTTTTGTAACACAAAACCAACAGGTTTTATTTATTTATTTATTTTTTTTAACTCAAAGTAAGAACCAAGGGGGGAATTCACCATTGAGCGAAGTGAGCTCCGAATCCTTCGGCTCACTTCGAACATGGTGTTTTGCGCTCGCTGACATCCTGCACACTGACATCAGCGAGTGCACAACACCATGTGGGAAGTGAGCTGAAAGATTCAGAGCTCACTTCACTCAATGGTGAATTCCCAAGTGGCTGGTATTTGGTACAGAAAACAGAAAGGATTATCCGTAAGTGTTTGTAGGCCAGTGAGGCTAAGGCAGGACATCAAGCTAATAGGTCCAACTTGCTATATATTGAGTTTAATTGGATGGTCAAAATGCAATTAATATAAACAGTTATTTGGACGAACTGTCAACAATAAATAGTCTAACTGTTCTAACTGTTAATGAGGCCACAGGGCTTGTTTAGAGTCGATTCTTCAAAACTAGGACCAATTGAGGAAAAGCTACTGACAGTTTGGAATGAAAAACATGATCCAACAGTAATTCTGCAGGAAAAAAAATCTCTCCTACAAAATCTAAATCAATTTGTAGACTTACAAATGCTAAATTTAAAAAAAATGAATTATCCAGGTGTGGAAAATGCCGATAGCAACACTTTAACAAAGAATGTTAAGTCCGTGTATATCGTTGTTTGTGTTACATTGTTATTTCGTTGGTCTGGAATTATAATGAAGCAATTTAGTTCAATGACTTGTCATCTTAATTGAATTCAACAGATGCCCCTGAGAAAAAATACCACCATGTGTGTATTTTCTAAAAAGACAAAAATAGAGATAATAAATCATATGGTGAATAAGCATATAATGGGATAAAGTAAGAGAGAGAGTTTGTTTGTGTGTGTGTGTGTGTGTGTGTGTGTGTGTGTGTGTGTGTGTGCGCGCAAGTTTGAGGGGCTTATGCTATGCTCTGAAAGCATTGAACTCTCTACTCTTTATTCACTAAACACAGGATTCACATAGATGGTAGCAGTCTCTTGCGTAAGGTGGCATAATCAGTCAAACAGTAACAGCTCTGCCATCAGCCCTTTAATTCACCACTTTAATCTGGCAAGGAAAAACTTGCGAATGCATCACAATGTAACTTGCATAGCTAGATAAAAGGAAAAACTACATAAAATGATAAATAGAAAAAGGGCTTATTTTAATATGAATATTACAATAAAAAAAAGTTTATATGATTTATTTTCCCTTTAAAATTAGCAAATTTTCTTCAGGATGCTCTAGACCAGGGGTCGGCAAAGTGCGGCTCAGAGCACACCTCTGAAACCCCGCCCATGACCACCGACTACTCTTCTGATTGGCCGTTGGTAGGTCATGTGCTCAGGAGAGTGTGCTCCTCCCTCCTCCAGTGGTTCACAAAATAGTTGTCGCCACTGGAGGAGGGAATGAAATGGCTCCCTCACCAAGGAAGTTTGCCGACCCTTGTTCTAGACTACCACTGAGAGGAAGTACTTATTAAAAATCACTCTCTAAATATGCTCTAAGCATGGGCTGCAGGAATATTACAAACATCAAAATGAGTATCTTCGTCTGCATGTGTACATAATTATAAAACAAAAAGCAATTCATCAACAGGGACAATTAGATAATCTAATCTTTACTGAGGTCTAATAACCCAAAGCAACCAATCAACAGTTAGCATTCACTGTCCTAGGGCTGGTACAATAATGAAAAGAAACTTCTGATTGGTCGCTATGGTTTACTAGACTTCAGTAAAGATTGTTCTTGTTGATAAAATCCCCTGATAGTTCTACATATATATTAGAACATAGATTGCAAGTATATAAATTTTTGTGTAAGTGTTTTTGCATATCAGTCTTAATGGACTACAGGTAATGGTTAAAGTGTACCTGTCACCTCAAAACTCTAATACTAATGTAGGTTCTACAAATGTAATAAACGTTTTTGTAAGTATTGTATTTTTCGTTCCATAAGACGCACTTAGAATTTTAAGGAGGAAAATAAGAAAAAAAAAAAATTTGGAACCAAATGGTGTGCTAAAATATTTAAAGGGGAACTAATGGTAGAAATGAAATTAATATACTATAAAATATAGCTGGCACTAGCTGGAAAGTCCTAACTGTCATGGGGATTGGAGCAGATGCTTGAATATATCCATGGAAAGGGTAGCCATACTACACATTCATGTAGTATGGCTACCTTTCCATGGATATATATTTAATGGGAAAAAAGTTTCTCTTGGTAAGTATCGATCAAAACAAATCTCACGATACTTACGGATGTTCACCAGATTAAACTTGGAAAAGCCAAAACGGGCTTTTCCAAGTTTAATGAATTTCGTCCAAAGTGATGTTTCCTTGTGATCTTACACTTGTATTGTTAATGCAATTTCCCCAGGTCTGTATTTTATTTTTATTCTGAACTGTACAGCGCTGAGTATGTTAGTGGCGCTTTATAAATAAAATTATACATGCATAAACAAAGAAAGGTTGTAGATGGTACTTTAATTTGTCAGATTTAAAAATATATTTTATGTCTACATTCTAGTTCAGTTAATTTCATTTTAAAAAGTGGAAGCAGTTTCTGGGTGGAAACCCACAACTACCAAACTGATGTACATCACCTTTGGTGTATGTGAAACAAAAGGCAGCCAACAAGACAATGTCATCCGGTGATCTACTCCTTGTAGAATTTAGGCCAACAATGCATTCTGTTGATTTTATAAACCACGCACAAATGTGGAAAAATCGACATACAAAATAGATATATTTTATAGGCAACAAAAAAAAAAAAAAGTCAAAAAATAAATTTCGGTCAATTGGTGTACTCTAGCACATAAAAAATTAGTAATAGGTAATTACATAGAATCAATCTTATTTTTTAAAAAAAAAGTAGTTCAGAATTGGACTAAATTGGATTCCATGTTTCATGAACTTTTGCCCATATCAACTGCTTGTCTGACATCAGCAACAGCTTCTGGGACTTTCACTGTCATTCCATTCATGGATTTCTTCAGGCAGATTTGGCAGCCCAAGCGGGATCTGCAACAGAAATCACAGGGAGTTGGGTTCATGAGCACACGCTCTCTTTTAAGATAGTGAAACTTCAATCTTCATCTCCTAATAGCAGACTATCATTAAAGGGATATTATCCACAAATCTTCCCGTTTCATTTTTATACATCTGCAAACTGTACTGAACAATGTTGTTGCGACTAAATATATGCATTTCACACAGGCGTTGATGTTGCTGAAACGGATTAAAAATTGTGGCTGCAATTTTGCAGTTTCTAAAAAACAGTAAGTAGTATCAGTTTTGGCAAAGAAAGGCAGATGGCAATTCATTACTGCGTGTCAGACTGCAGAAAGGTACCGTAGAATATTCATCTATTTGAGTTTTACTGTATAGGGTTTACAGTTATAACGCATGATAAAGATGGAGTACCATTCCTCTCTTATTTCAGAGATACTGGAGTTCTCTTTTTTCTGAAACAATTATGTATATCCATGGAAACTGCCCATCGTCGGTAAAACCCACCTGCAAATCTTTTAAAAACTGCTGTACTTTGTGTTTTTAACAGACGGTGGTTCTTTATATTCAACGAGGGGTCCAATTTAATTTAAATATAGGTTTTAGCATAATTGAGATAGGTTTACCAGAAAGCCCAGTCTGAATTGAGTCACTTTCCCTTTTTCCACATATTGCAGTCAAACTAGGTCAGTTTACATTCCAGAACTGCGCAGCTTTTCTCAAGGCACTTAATAAAAAAGGACACAATCAGTGCAGTTTTGCATAAAACAAAACTGATATATTGAATTGGAAAGGTTTAGGAGAAAAACAGCTCCACCCTGAGGCACAACACAATAATTGCAGCGTGGACCTTCCAGGCTAAATTGCATCACTTTGAAATCCAGAGATCTCACTACAACTATTCAGCAGATTTCCTCATTGATTCACAGCATGCGTTCAGAAGAAATGCAACCCATTAAAAATTTAAAAAAAAAAAAAAAAAAACTTATGGGTACTATGCTGTAAGAATGTATCACAACAGAATAACAAGATAAAGTTAACTAAAGCCTTCTGTCTCTTTGCAGGATAACATCTATTTTAATATAACCTTTTTAGACTCTCTAGAATTACATTTCACAGACTACAAAGGAAAGAAGCCCCAGGGGTTTATTCACTAAGGTGCAAATTCGACTGTCGAATTACCAAACATCGGATTCCCATAGCAAATCTCCTACAATTTACCCATTGTAAAGTCACCACAATTTTTTAAAGTTAAGATTGCGACTATATTCTCATTAAAAAGATGCGACTGCGACAGTAGCAGCCTCGTGACAGTTTTTATCTGGCAGATTCACACCTATGCACAACAAGCCAGACTTTACTGAATAACCCCCTAGAGTCTATAAGATAAAAATCAGGTATGGCTTTGTTGAGTTGGCAGCACATTCAGATAAACTGATCAGCACACACAGTAGACAACTTCCTCACAGTTCTGTTTAGTTAGCAGCACAGAAGAGATGACCTTTGCAAAGGGGAACTATGCAGTCTTAGTAACTATAGATTCAGCCACTTCAGAGGTTATTTGTTATAAGGCTAACAATATTTACGTTAGGAATAATTACAGTCATATACCGTATCTTTTTGTAACATAAGAAGCCACCAGAGTGTTGTATAAAAATCAGGTGAAAAAAAAAAAATGATAATGTGTAAAGCGCATCTTATGGTCCAAAAATATGGTAATTAGTGCAATGTAACTGAACTGCAACCACCTCTCTTCTGTTCGTATACTGAGCAGCATGGGCCAGAAAGTTTACATCTGTTTTTCCAGGTTACCAGAAGCTAACTCATTAAGGCAAAAGCACGAGCAAGTGATACAGTACACAAATATCAACTGTTTTCCCCATGATGAATTTGCTCATGGTATGCGGGAATTAAACAGATATAAAGCTTTCTGTGCAGGTTGCTAAACATGCCATAGAAAGGATAGTGAGGGGACAAAGTTGAATATACCGTACTGTAAAAATAAAACTGCGGGGGGCAGTTTGATTCTCCGACAAACAATAAATTAATAATTCAGTTTCTAAAAATGCATTTACTTACTGACCATACCCAAAGATACTTGATGGCGGAGGTCACCTCATGATTGGTCAGCTCAGAAACAAAATGACAACAGCATTAAACCAAGCTGAGCTGCCAATGTCATTCTAAAGTTCTGTTTGGGACTGCAGCCTTGTGCCAGTAAATGTTCTGAGCACCATTTGAACAAGTCAGAGAGTGGAGAGGAGAGGTTTATTACTGGACAAAGAGGCACAGAACTTCAATTAGTTCACTTTTTTTTTAAACCGTGTCTTACAGTCCCAAAAATATAGTAAACAGTGGATATTCCACATTATTCTTGTGGACTGCACATTTAAACTGAGGAAGCTTTGCTTTAATTACTATATACAGTAAAGTAGCTGCTGGCTCCTGATTGAAGATGCATGCTCTCAGTCTTTAAAAGCTAATGGGTGATGACACTAGCTGAGTTAACTCGAGCTGCTCCAATAGAGAAAGTACTGTATCACCCTATATACACACTGAAATTTACCAAATTCAATATATTTTAGCAAATCTCTCACGTGTCAGTTAGTCCAAATGCAAGGTCCAGCATATCCATCTCTTCATCTGTAATTGGGTCCAAGTGCTGAAATATATGGTCTTCAAAGATTAAGTGGCAGGTAGAGCAGGCCAATGTTCCCTCACAAGCACCTGGCATATAAACAGAAAGAGTGGTTAGCTTTTATTTATTTATTTAACAAAGACATTATTGCATCATGTAGCAAATGAGTTTTTAGCTCCAGGCTTTGGTGTGGACTTTTGCAAAATGAACTACTGCATTAAAATAAAATAATGAATCGTATAACATTATAAAACCTAGTCACGCAAACAACATGTGTATAAAAGTTGTTTGCCTTTACATGCAAACATACGTATTTTTAAACATCTTTTCACATACCATAAAGAGGTTTCCCAGTGCAGTACCTGTTCATGCCTTGTACTAGTGTCTAGTTACCTACCTTCATAGCAGTTTGTACTGCTGCAGACATTTCACTGCCTATCAGTGGCCTAAACGTTAACTTATACTTAAAAAAAAAAAAATTAGAACTTTTTCAAGGCACTTTGGCTGCTGCATGGTTTGTTCCCTGAGAAGCAAACGCCTTGTATATCATTAGCCTTGAGAGTCAAATCTACTTTCATTAATTTTATCCTGATGCTAATGATTGGTCTTTATAGTCCAATGACCCAGCACTTTGTTACAACTCCTATTGCCTTCCTATCTGTGTATGCAAGTCTCCCTCCCATTTAGATTGTAAGCTCTAAGGGGCAGGAACCTCCAACTTCTTGTTTCAATCACAGACAGACGTACCCTCATGATTTTATGCTTGTAATTTAATTCATTTGTACTATGTTAAGCACTTTCCCATGCCTCTATTATAAATTGTTTTGTTGCATTGTACAGCACTGTGCTACTTAGTGGCATTTATAAATAAAATTATACATACATCTCTAGAGTTTACTGAAAAAGAAACAAAGTTAAAGGCCTTAAAGGGTATGAAAAATTTGAATAAAACATTATTTATATTTGACATTATACATATAGAAAGCAAACTTCAACATTAAAATCTAAAAATGATTTTGGGATCAGTAGTACTTGCCACTTGTTTAAACAGCCCTGCATTCTGTGTACAAGCTCTTCATGTATAGTGCTTATAAGCCCTGCCCCTGAGTGACATCACTCCATATTGTAGAATCCCTTTCCCTTCTCCTAATGTAAAAAGCCTGTTGCTATCTCTGAGCATGTGCAGATGAAAGCTGATCGACAGCCTCTGTGGTCGGCTGTGGAGAAGAAATAGTCAGGGAATGGAGGTGGCGTGGCTACACACTGCAGGAAACTTGTCACAGGGACAAAGCAGTTACAGAGGGATAGTGAGTACTGCTGAACTCAGAGGAGAGTCAGGAGTTTCTTAATCGCTATAATGCTTGACAAGAGGTAAATGGAGCTTTCTTTATAGACAGGGTTTACATAACCTTTAACCTTCTATTATGAATATAGATGACTATTATGT
>WMED01001874.1:8568-25890 GCA_019650415.1 Pipa parva
AAAACAGCTGGTTTTGACAGTAATTAGAGTGATGATTGAACAATGCCCATTCCTTATTACAATTCTGAAGCATGCTTGAACACTTTAGTGATTAATTAGTGACAATCAATTTAAAGGAGTTCCCCAGCTTCTGCCATACATTGTTACAAGTGAATCGTTTGAAGAAAATAAGCAAGTTTGCAATATTCTTGCTTAACCTGCTCAAAGTCAAATTATACAGAAAACTGCACATTACCCTAGTATTTGTCAATAACCCAATAAGATTGACAACTGCTCAACTGAACTAGAATCTGAACCTTGCCCTGCATCTGCCCAATCCATACTGCGGGGTGGAGATTATACTGTAGTCCTTATTGGCTGCTAAATATGTATGTATAATTTTATTTATAAAGCGCCACAAATTTACGCAGCGCTGTACAATTCAGCGATTCAAGTACAATACAAACAAGGGAAAAGTGCATTAAGCAATACAAGTAACATAAAACAAGGGTACAACAAATTAAGTGCTAGGTAGTGATTGACACAAGAGGTTGGAGATCCCTGCCCCAAGGAGCTTACAATCTAAGTAAGTATGTTGTTAACACTGATACAGCTGTTGGCTAAATTAGCTTTGGAGAAAGCAATATGGCCTTAAAACCATGATGGGAAACAGTTTTATGAATAATCTGCTTTGAAGAAGTTAGGCAATAATATTGTGAATTGACTTGTTTTAAAGCAAAAATGGTAAAACCAGTGAACATCACCTATAGACTAGAAGATTTTTGAGAGATGTATTGAAGAATGATTGGATAGATTGATTAATTTAAGAAAATGCTCTGTACATGGCCAAGGGAGAAGGATTAGGAGTGTCACAATATATTATCATGTTAATCCATCACACCTACACATATGGATGATGCTAGATTTTTTTCTTTTGCTATAGTCATTTGACTAATCTGATTGACAAACAATGGCAACAGCCTTCAAGGTCCCATAATACGCACTGTATTTACTGTATTGTGTGGATAATGAATCTTTTCTTCTGCGCTTGTGCTCATCAGATTACAGATGGCAAGAATGAAACGAAAATCAAGTGGAAAAAAAAGGCTTAGAAGGACTGCAGGGCAGAAGGAGTCGATGGGAGGAAGCCAGAAAATCAATCTGCCTTTGTTACCCTGGGCTGGTAGATTCACACACTCGCTTATGTAAGGAAGAAAGGGCTGATGCTTAGGAAAGAAACAGGAAGCAGTTTCCCCTGCATTTAAAACCTCTATTATGACATCATGTGAAGTGCTAAAGCCCTTGAAAGTTCCGCCAGTTATAGAGATGCAGCCTCCACATGCTCTCAGCCAAAGGTTATAGGATAATGACTCCTGAAAAGGGTTGGGGGGAAGGGGTAGAGAACAGTTTTGGCAAAAAAGTAAGATTGCACTGGAAGGCTGAATTAAGATGACAAGCCATACACTGCACAGGGCAGCATAAGCAATGTCAATTTTACAGTTGGAAGGACATTTCTTGGGGCACTAATGATGCTAACTTGGGTTGACTGCCAATATTAGAATGAAAGGAATACAAAGAAGCTCTCTGAAGGTGACACATTTTCTGGTTGATTGTATTTACCAAGATGTAAGTCTCACTAGGCAGAGGCAGCACGGTGGGTAAAATAAATGTGGTGCACCTGCTGTATTCCATCTACTCTTATACTAAAATACCCATCATCCTTAGAAAGCCACAAGATACGTATTTCTAGGTTAAATATATTCCATTTATCTGCCACTGCCCTAAATGTGACTATATTGCAGTGATACTTAACTCTCCTTTGCTGCACGTTTTACCAGACTCTAAATATTTTTATGTGGATTAAAGGGGAAGTGAGGTCTAAAACATATTTTTTTTGTTATTTTAGTAGTAACATTATTCTAATTTATTGTCATTGTTATTTTGTTATTGTTTAATGTGCTTTCCAGCTATTACTTCCTAAACCCCTTCTTTGGATCAGTGTCCTAAGCATGCTCAATATCTTCTACAACTCTTTCAACTACTGGATCTCTTTCCAACAGAACCATATTGTGTAGTCCTTCCAGGCAACAAGTACAGTGATTGAAAACCAAACAGCTTGCATTCATTCAGCAGGTTGCAAGTGTAGCGACCCACTGGCCACTTGGCCACTAACTAAATAGATCTAGCACTAAAGTTTAGTGAAACATTTATGGTACCCTGTAGATCTTATCTCATTTATTACCCCGAGTGAATAAGGTCAGGCAAAAAAAGCTTGCTGGAGCTCTCTGGGTGGCACCGTAACAAGTAAAGCCCGGAGGCCACTAGCCTAGCTCGCCTACGCTGGTTATTACACAACAACTATAACAATCTTCTAAATGTTTCTAAAACTCTGTCCTGGGTAAAGATTTCTTGAAGCAGATGTTTGTGCAATAAATCAGGGAGGCAGCAACAGGAGAATTAAAAATTGGAACAAAATAGAAAACATGTATGTTTCAATAAGTTTTGAAAAATCAAACATAGCTGTGAACTGTACATTGTCCTTGACCTAGAAGGGGGTGGAATCTATAAAGATAGGTTCGGTTTACATAAAAATGGGCGTAGCCTGGTAACTGTACCCGGGTTCCCCACGCCTCCAATGATTCCTTTCCATCCCTAAAACATCCCACTGTCACCTGGAGCAGCAGAGCAGTACTGGAGCATTTAAAACCCCTAAAGTTTAGCCCCCCAGTAGTTGTACTTGTACAGTCTGTTTTTCCTGTACCTGGAATATATGACTTTATGGTTTAAATGAAATTACATATAGATCAGGGATGGGCTTCAGAGGTCCAGGGAAATGTGCCTAGCATGCTGACACCTATGGCACTAGGCCACGCCCTACATTTTAATATCCTCCTGCAGGTCGGTCCGAGACTTCTGGAGGGACGGATTTGGCCCATGGGCCGTAGTTTTCCCACCCCTAATATAGATAATATTTGTATATGTTACCGGGCAATAGTCCCTCTAACCAATATGAGATAGTAAGCAAGGCTAACCAGGTCATTCTCTGTTGTGAAATTAAAAAAGGAAGACTTTAAACTGAATGGATGTCCCTGTTATCATTAATTATACTGAAGTGCTACAAACATTGACTCATTTTTTTTCATGAAACCTTAAAATCAGGCGCTACAAACCAGGTATGTTTCATGTACGAGTTTGTAAAGAGAACCAGGCCTTTACTAAACAACACCAGCAAAGTAGGGATTCATTGTGAACATAGCACAGGCTAAACAAATATGTAAACTGACAAGCACATAGGGATTTATACAGTCTCCACAATACCAGCCTGCTCGTATCCTCTGCACAGTAATGGTATGTGACTAGAACAACCCAGTGTATCAAGATGACGGGCCTTAAACACCGACAATTGAAATGTCATATCTCATAGTCTGGATGCTCTTTCAATTTTATCGCCACAACTAAGCTCACTGGAAACCAATATATTCACAACAATTCCCAATTTTCACCAACTCGTCCAGAGAATATTGCTTTTATGACTTTTATTACCTTTACAATGCCAAACAAGACAAGCACGTTTACCACAAAATAAATAACATTCCCCCCCCCCCCCACTGTTTAATAACTAGCCAGGTCATGTTGGGTTGGTTTGAATCTACTTTGGGTCACATGACCGCTACACATGACCAGGAGATTTATGGGCAGGAAAACAGCGCTGCCAGTAAATTGGCCTGGATTCAATATTGCAGTCTGGTTATATATATATATATATATATATATATATATATATATATATATATACACATATACACATACTACAAAAGCAAATATAATAAAAAGGCAAACATCAAAATTTCTGCAACAAGTATAAACAAGACTGTGCAATTTCAGTGCAACCATCTTCCAATCCCAGCAACCACTCTGTTTCCAGTGTAAACTGTTCCATAAGAAATATGAAATCTTAACCTTTTCTTTTTTCACAAGCTACTGAGTTACGCAATGACTGCTGGAACAAAGCTTAGCTGGTACAAACCAGACCTTTGCCACACAGCACATATACTGTATATATATATATCTCCCAGGAATAAATTAGGTAGGGGTTTCTAAAGCTAATCAGTGTACACCAATCTGGCAGACGACTACAAGCCAAGTGAATGTTGTTTTAATGTCCCTGTCCTTCCTCACTTATCACAATGAAGATCTATTTACAGGACACTAATGCTTTTATCCAGAGAGAAACATGATGTCAAATTCCTCCCTCTAAAGAAATTAAAATAGGGAGACAAAAGTCCCAGCAATCCCTGTATCATTATCATTAATTCCACGCTTGCAGGGAAATTAAACACCTTTTTACTGAATCTGCTGTTTAAGCCGGATGGCTGCAAAATATTTCTCACTGCCATAAATGTTGTGTTTGAGAGGTACAATAGCCACATTCATGGTGGTACAAGGATTAGACTAGCCCAGCAGGACACAGGATAATCTGCAGGTGGACACATGCCTCAGTGGGCACTGGGCAGGTACGCCAGCTCCCCCAGGGGATTCAAACCCATGACCACTTCCATTCCTAATCTGATTTGTTTTTATAAAAAATAAAGAATTGTCCATTCTGAGAGACATTACTCCTAAATGATGTTCTTTTTTCTCCACTTCAAACACAGTAGCTATAGATTTAGCAAAGCTAAGTCCTCAAGGTAAGATTTCTGTGAAAACACAGAGGGGGTAATTAACTATTAATTACTAATTATCTGACACTATTCGTCAGGCTAGTGAATTTGCATCACTTCACTTCACGTCACTTTGCTCGGACTGACCTCGCGTCTCCTTATTCACTAGTTGTCAGATTTCCTTGTGGAAGAAGTGAATGGCATTAGGCGTTATTCGATGCGCAGTGCGGCGTAGTCAGTTTAACAGTAGCAGACACATAGTGATCCAAATTAGCCCAAGCACAGTGAAGAGACACCATCTTTCCATGGTTCTGATCAAAGTAAACAATGTTACTCTAACTATCCCTTTCTACTATCACCATATTAAAGTTTCCTACATTAGGACATGTCATTTTTACATCTCTTTATATGTGACACAATTCCTAGTTCATGTTACTACTTGGTTGATATATTTTCTTTGACTTTAAAGGTAGTAGTTGATTTACGCCAACCAGAAACCCCCATCAATCCCCTGCTTTGCACGTTGAGCAGGCATACTAGGCTTTGGCGAATTTGAACTTTCACACCTGATTAATACCTGTACGCCCATCACATTCACAAAGTAACACTGAGAGGTCCATAAGTTTGAGCCCACCATAAGCTACTGTACAGAATTGGTCGCATATTTACAACTCGGAAAAATAATGATCCTTGATGAATATGTCACGCTGGGAAAGTGGCAAATAAATGACAAATCTGGACCTTTATGCAACCAACTGGTCTTTGATGAATTACCCCCTAGACTTTTAAGTTATTAAATTCTAATATTAATTACATTAAATCATTAAAGGTCCGTGGGATCAAATGCAAAAAAGGAGATTTATATGTCTGTACAAGGTTGAAAAATGTTATGAAACATACCCTATATTATTTAAATGTATTTAAATTATTTAAAAATGTCATAAGGAGTTAATGGCGTAGGAGAAGCAAATTTGCATTGAGCAGATCTACAATTGCTAAATGCTCCTGCTGGGTATAAGAAGGCAGATCCAGATGTTCTGAGTCTGTGTTATTCAGTACAGTGGTTGACCTGCTGCAATAAATGGCTTTATTGCACCAGTGCCAGCAACACATCTTTCTATTAGTCTTTATTGACTATTTAATGGATGACTGACTTTTCCGTTATTACTACTGTGCTTCACTGCATTTAAACCTTTAGGTATAAGGGTTGGAGAATCCTTAGAGTTGGAGCTTTTATATCCAATGTTTCATGCACTGAGATTTCACTAAATACCAAATATTACTTCTAAAATAATCTGGATTCCACAGAAAGCGGCAGAAATGTGTTTTTCATTCCAAACACAAGAGGGGTCTTTGTATTTTAAGGGCAGGGTGTCCAACAAGGCATTCCACTATAATTAGAGCAAAGCAGAGAAGGGGATTAAAGAGCTCGGTCAATGCTTTCTCATACAGTTGAAGGGGACTATGCCATAACATCACCAAGCTAGTAGTGGATTAGTTCAACATGGACTGCTGACAATGAACCTCTAGAGAGTAAAACTGTAGCTGAATAGAGAGTGTTGTGATGGCAGAGTTCTCAATATACTGTAAGAGGAATATGTGAGTCACAGAAAGAAATGGGAAGTGTAAATCAGAGTAAATAAAAAGCTTGTATACATGGATAATATTCATTTGTTTTCTTTTATAATCCGTGTTCTCGTTGGCGTTGAACAATCTCATAATGCTTTCTTCAGAAGAATAGAAAACAAGGATGATGTGCTTCACAGATCAGATTGTATGAAGGACCTTTCAATACAAGGACCTTGTCTTTAAATACAAGACAGCCTACATGTGATTTTTGTTCACCATGACCTTCACTAATGGGCATTCATTTTATTTGACTCATTCTACTAAGGAAATATGTGATGTAGACATTTACGGGAAAGTGGCATGTTTTAACTGTCAGTCAGCAAATAAAATGTAAAGCTTTGTTTTTTCTTAGTTTGGGTCTGTTTTATGAAGGCCGTGGGCTCAACAGAGTCACGTTTTCAAAACGACATCAGCGAAGATAATGTATGGTTAGTTAACTTCAACACCCACCATATTAATGTTTTTGGCTGACTGATGATTGCAACAGTTTGTAGGTTATAGTATCAAGGCGTGTAACTGGGTCCCAAGCCCTCAGGGTGCTAACGAATGGGGGCAGAATTGTGGGGGAGGTAGGCAGTGGGGTTTAGTTCTGCAAGTGATAGTAATCTAAATCTTCTGTATTACAATACAGACTGAAACTGGATCACATTCCTTTATTAAAATAATATAGTACATTAGTGGCTCAGTGGTTAGCACTGCTTCCTTGCAGCGCTGGGTTCTGGGTAAAATTCCACCCTAGGCTTCATCTCCATGGAGTTTGTATGTTCTCCCCACACCTTCCACAATATAAAAACACACTTCACAGGTTTATTGTGTGTGTGACTGAATCAAATTAGATTGTAAGCTCCATGGGGCAGGGACTGAAGTGAATGATACATCTCTGTAAAGCGCTATGTAACATATTAGCGCTATATAAATGAATAAATAGAAATACAAAATACATTAGTGGTCATTACTTTTACACATGCTTCAGAGTTGAGTTCCTTTTCCAGTAAAAAGTGTTCTAAACTTGAACCACTGATTTAAAGGGGGGTAAAGGGTCGATCATTTTTTGATATTTTAATATCTATCCAAGAACAAATAGCATTCTCATATCGCAGCAGTTTCTTGATTTTTTTTTTTGTTTCTTGCTCTCTAGAAACCTTCACCCAGAACAGAGTTTTGTAAACATGTCTAGATTTTTATAATTGTTGCAACCAGCTGTGTGGCATAAAAACATTTTGCCTGAAAAGGAGAATCAATATTTTCTGAAGAGCTAGCTGTAACATTTTTTTTTTTTTTAGCAAGGATTCTACTGAGCATGCCTGGTCCAATGATCCAAGGAAGTAAACAGGTGACACAGGAAGTAATAGCCGGGAAACAAAAATAAATAATGACAGTAAATTAGAACATAGAATCCCAAACCCTGTTCTCAGGTCTCATGCATGTTTTTGAATATCCCCCATACAAGAATGGGTGGATCATTGAGTAGTTAACATCACCTTAATGATCCACCACACGCAACAATCACCATACATAAATTTTCCAGTCCTCCCAGTTGGGTTGCTTAACGGACAAACCCTTTCACTTTTGTTTTGCATTATGATGAAAAAGATACTTAAAGGCCTATTCATCAAAGTGCAAATTCACCTGTCGATGTGAAGTTGCATCCCTTTTGTGCTGAACTACTCTGGAGAAGACGCAAATCCGCTACTTCTTATTCATGAAACCTCAGCGAACCAGTGAACGCTGACAGATGTGGGTGGATGCATAGTGCAGTGTAGTTTGACAGTAGCAGGAGGCATAGTCATGCGTAGTGATGCGAATTCCACCAGTGAAATCAAGTCATCCACGCACTGTTCCGCTAACTTTATTAAGTGAATAATACATCCTTTTTAATATCACCATATCCCTGGTTTATGCTTTTGATTGGTCATAGCCTTTATTGTCACTTTTAAATAAATAGTCACCTTATGCCACACCGGAGCCCTGCCATCAACCTCTTAATTCGCCACTCTGATCTGGCAAAATTAAACAGGGGAATTCGGAGCAGACAGACTCCGACGCTAGAGAAATAACCTACTCCATCGGAATTGGAAGTGAATTTGGAAGATCTCAGAGTCTGATGAGTAAGCAGAGTTGGAGAGGTGGCACATGGATTTGATTTCAGAACTTTAGGCATTTAAATAAATAACACCCTTAAAAGTAACAAGACCAAAAACAGGTGGCACAATCTCTTTAAGTAAAAGCACGAACACCATGTATTCATGAGGTCCTATTCCTGAATTAATAAGTCTATGTAACAAGGACAGAAGTCACAGTTAAAAGCTTCAAAACAGAAGTGTGGGGGGGGAAAAATCCTCCGAGATATAAATTATGAGTATAAAACACAGCACATTTGATTATAAAAAGATTGAAAGGCAATGAAGCTTAAATTCTCCAAAGAGGAGAGACATCTAAAAAGATTTCAAAGTGTAACAAGCTAGTTCCTTGGAGAAAGCAGACAAAGTACTTTAGTAAGAAAACAAACACAATTCGCTCTTCCTGTTACAGTGCGAGACCATTTTGAATCTTATCTGCTTTCTGCACTTTAACTGGAAGCAACAGATTTGGAAATGGTATAGTTTTACGATTTAAAATGGCAGCACCATCTGGAAAAGAACATTAATGTCTGTGTGCAAAGCACGGGTGGCTAAATACATGCAATTAATGGCTTTCAAAGGGAACATTAAGCCCAGAGATAATGTAGGATCACCCAGCTAAATATCATGCAGGGGCTAATTATATATTCTCTGTCCTGTTGTTAAGTAGAATTTAAAAATTATGATCTGTGAGTATACAAATGTGGGGGAATTACACAACCATGGAGGGTCAGATCTTGGATATCTTTTGGGAAAGAACTTTTTTATTATTATTATTTTAAAGCTTATTCCAAAACAAATCTAATATCTCATTTTTGTTTCTCCTAGATTTTCAGGCTAGCAGCCGAAGCCTGCTCAATAGAATCTTTGCAGCAACAAATACCTCCACCACGTTGCACAGAACATTATATATATATATATATATTTTTTTTTTTTATTATTTTTTTTTTGCAAAACATTTGCTTGGTAGTATTTTTCTTTCGCTCTACAATAAAGATTGCAACATTTGTAACATTCCTTAAACTCATCCAAAACTTCTAGTTTTCTAGCACATGTGCACTCTAAGACATAAATTGGGGCGAAATTTATTAAAATCGGTAAATTACTGCTATCGGGATATCGATAGCATTGATATCGTGATATAACAATTTTACCAATATGGATATCGCGACAGCGCAATTTTATCGATGTCGCGATATCGAATTTTCGGCCGTTCTGTCATTGAAATCAATGGTTTGGCCGAAATTCGATATCGCGATATTGGTAAAACCCGTTCAATATCACGATATTGATACCATCCCTTTTAATAAATTTCGCCCTTAGATTGTAAAATCAGTAAAGAAAGTCAGGGGGGCTGTATAAAATACCATTTTAATTTATTGTGCCAGCATGAACATCCCAGTAAACTGCCCGATATTTCAGGGGGAAGGGGGGAGTACCTGAAATGTTATATAGATACCCCACCTGAAACGCTGTGCACTTTACTGGCGCACTTTATTCAGCCCCTCCGACATTCTTTACTTTGCTGTTGATTCTGGGTGAGTGTTCCCCAGGCCTCAGAGTCATTTTGCGGAGGTAATTAAGCCTTCCCTTAGAGCCATATATCTACCATGTTTCAGGCTGGTTGTATCTGATCACTGCACAATACGGATTAATGGCTTATGAGATCTGGGACTTTGGGAGTAAACATCGAAGTGCAACAAGAAGCTTAATCTGAGGTGGGCTAACAGTAGCAAAAAAAGCCCTCCATTGCAAAGGAGAAACAGCACAAAATTTCTTAAGCAATTTTATGATCCCCTGCCCATGAAAATTTAGTTTGAGGCATTGAAATCACAGTGTTATTTCACTATGAAACTATGCATCCTGAACTGATGGTTTACTGACATTGACACAGCGTAGAATCCAGTGTATAGATGGCTACAAGGTCGATTCGCATTGTTATAGTCTCTGGCCACATTCCCATGCACAGGGGCTATACCACTGCTTTATGGTTCTTCTTCCTGTTATAAGGAAGCCTACATTATCTCTTTTTTACTGATGGGCTATCCGGGCTCTTTTTAGCCCACCTCAACCCTAAGCTTCCAGCTGAACTAGGTCATTTAAACAAAACTAGTTAATTAGTCATAAGCACAAATGCACGCTCAAGGCCAGCAATGTTTTTAAAGCAGCCATGCATCTTATGGACATGAAAATGATCCATTATTGGCTATAATAGTTGACTTTATCCCCCTATCTTTCATTTCATTTAACTGTCTGAGCACTCAGAATTCATTCTAGTATCATGAAAAAGCTTCCTGGTGAAAGTCCTATTCATTGACTAAAAGCACTTCTGTCTCTCTGCTTCTCCAACATGGTTCCATCAGATGGCTGTCTCCTTATGCTCTTTTAGGCAGCTTGTCTGCCCCACTAATTAACATGGGTTCCAGCTGTACTAGTCAGGCAATTCACAGATGAGCAGGCTTAACCCTTTCATTCTAGAAGAACGTGCATGATCCTTCACAAACAGAATATGGATCACATAACAGAAAGAAGATCAAAATAACCCTGTTTCCATGCTTAATAACACTTGCACTGGGTCAAGCCTGGTGTAAGCTCGGAAATATGTTTGGTTTGTACTCAACAAGTTATATCTCACAAATAAATGAATTACCTTTCACTTAAAATCAATGAATTAGGTTATTCCAACATTATTTTCTTCCTGACCATGAGTTATGTTTAAAAGATCAATTAATAAGGGACGGATGGAAAATGGCATCAAAAGGTAGGTATTGAACATATCCCTATTAAAAGATTATTACTTTATTTTTTTAATTAATCTGTTTGCTTTGCTGAGGCAAACTCGGTTTGTGATAAACACTGAGGATTCGTATACAATCAGGCATAAGACAAAGTTCTTCTGAGAATATCCTGCTTCCTGACCAAAGTCATATCTTATGTTTTATTGTAGGCATCCATTTGGGATCACTTATTAAGTGATTTATGGAGTGGAAATTTGCCACATGAGTAACTGTTATGTTTCCCATATGGGCAATCAGAATGTATTAGAGCTCATCCTGCAGATACTTAAGAAGGTGCAGCAAGGGAGATGATATACAGAGTTGATGCACATGCCCTGTTTGCAGTTTCTGCTGTGAAAGGACACAGGCCTTGGGGCTGAACATTCCTAGATAGTAGTCAAGACCTCCATGTGTGCTGCAGAATGCAGGTCCAGAGGTAGTCTCCAAAAAGTAGGTGCAATTCCAGATCTCAAATTGTTTGATGGGGTTAGAATCCCTAGATAATATTGCAGGGGTCAGAAAAGTGCAGCTCGTCAGCCACATGTGGGTCATCAGCCTCCTTTTTGTGGCTGAGCGCATTTCACTAGCCCCATTCATGACCTCCGAATCTTCTTCTGATTGGACGTCGGCAGGTCATGTAATTGGAAGCGTGCGCTCCTCCATCTTTGCGGCTCAAAAAACATTTTTGCCGGTGGAGGAGGGAGCGAAATGGTTCTCTCCTCTTCAAAGTTTGCCGACCCCTGCCCTGTTGGATCCTGCTTTGGAGACTCCTTCCCATAATTCTAAATAGAGAAGTCATGCCAAGATAGATTGCAGGAAGAGAAACCCCTTTAGGATGATCATATGTGTTTCCTCCTGAACATCAATCCTGGTATGCCCACAATAAAATGTCCAATAAAGTACCGCAATAATACAATGTAGGCAGCAACCATATTCCTAAGGTAGGTAACCCCAAGGGGAGGGAGGAGAGGAATAAAGGGGAAAGAATGACAGAAGTATTTTTTTATTCAATAAATTTGATATAAATTTTGCATGTAACCAAAGCAAATCCCTGTTGCTTAATGCTTCTTTTTCAGAGAGTGACCCACTATTACCAAATATATTACCCACTCCTTGTGAGTTTCTGCTTTCCTGCGGTTGTGAAATTTAGGTGGGGATGGGGGAGGAGGTGGAGATAGCTGACTAGGCCCTATCAATCAAGAAAAATAAAAAATCAGTATACTATCTATGGAGAGTATTAGAAGTAAAAATATTATTAAAAATATTTTACATATTATTAAAGATAATATACACTTGTCCAGTTACATGTTCTTTTCAGACTGGCGCCATCCTAAAGCATCATTTCTCTAAGCTGTCCTCAAGTTTTGACCACACAGGACGACTGCTATGTATGCGCAGATTGCACAGGTAACTAATTAATTACATTAAGTGCTCTCCAGATAGATTTACATGCCCTGTACTGCGTCTACCCAGAAAACACAAATATTAGTGAGAGTGAGGTCTCAAGACCCAATAAAGAACCACTGACTTGTAGATTACTCTTGAAAATTAAACTACTAACAGTAGGTTATCTGGATATATATCTTGTACAGGGCAGAACTGTCATTTCTATGTTTATGGTCCACCAACTTTGAAATGCTCTTATTGCCTTCTCAGAAGCAGAAACACTATTCTGATGTACCTTAATAAGATAAAAATCTAATGGTAATGCATATGCTCTGATCTAACCCTTTTCTAGTGCGCAAGGACTGGCATAGACTTATATCCATGAAAATGTAATCCATGGATACTGTATGAGACTTTCTGCAAGGGAATCACCTATTTACAAGCTATGTATGGGTGATGCAACAGGAAGCTAGATGGAGAGGTTAATAGGAATAAATAAAAATAAATCATATGAATAAATAAATAAATTGGATGACATATTTATCCCTGAACACAAATATATAACCGATGCCAGGCTACATCCACTTGTAGTTACCTATTTAAGATAAGTCTTATTTTACTATTCCCTACTTCAAACATTTGAATGATGATTAAGAGACAAAATTTAAATGAGAGGAGAGAGAGTAGAAATAACAGACATATGCAGAGAAACAATCAGTTATTCAATGCATAATGTATGTATATTTAATTTCTGAGGGTAATTATCCCCCAACGTTATAACCGACTAAATATTTTATTACAAACTCCAGTAATTTGTATGCTGAACAGAAAGGGAATAGGATGTTTTATGCACAGACTGGGCTGGAGGGAGGAAGATGATTGGTGGAATAAAGAATGCTAAGGCATGATGATGATGGGATGAAAGGAGGTAGATGATTGGTGGAATAAAGAATGCCAAGGCATGATGGTGATGATGGGATGAAGGGAGGTAGATGATTGGTGGAATAAAGAATGCTAAGGCATGATAAAAATGGGATGAAAAAAGGTAGATGATTGGTGGAATAAAGAACGCTAAAGCATGATGATGATGATGGGACGAAGGGAGGTTGATGATCGGTGGAATAAAGAATGCCAAGGCATGATGATGATGATGGGATGAAGGGAGGTAGATGATTGGTGGAATAAAGAATGCCAAGGCATGATGATGATGATGGGATGAAGAAAGAAAAGATATAGCATTTACTAACAGTGGGACATTTGTGACAATCATGACAATTACTATAGAAGCAGGACATTTGTGGTTATATAAAAGAAAAGTGATTTGACATTTGACAGAAGGGATGCAAACAGTCTGGGAAAGGAGAACTGAGCTTATACATTATCCGATATTGGACACGATGAGCTCGATGAAGGGGGTTATTATTTAAGGGAAAGAGGAAAAAAATGTAGTTGTGGTGGGCACTGTAGTGAAAAGTAAGATGAAAATTGGATAAGATATCAAATATATTGAAGGTTCGGATTTAAAAAAGAACTGATGTATGCTAATAAATCTCACTTTTTAATTTTGCTTACATGGCAGCAACAAAATAAACCTACAATCTTTCCCTTTTTAAGTCTCCAACATGATTATTTGTGCTTTTCCTGACAAGTACATGACAGACTTTGTAGCATTTCAGCTCCACCCCCCCCTACTAAGATAACCAGTGTCCTGGGCACTGACTTCTCACAGAGCATGTGTGAAAACCAGAATTGAGTGTATGCCTCATTGGTATTCACAGTTAAATTGACCATGTGGCATTCCTCAACCAGTTGAACACTGTGGGGGTTATTCACTAAGGTGCGAATTCGATTATCAAATTCGCAAACAGCGAATTCCCATAGCAAATCCGCAACAATTTCCCCATTGTAAAGTTGCGACAATTTTTTAATGTTAAGATTGCGACAATTTTCCCATAATAAAGTCGTGACTGCGACAATATTCTCATTATAAAGACGCGACTGCAACAGTAGCAGCCTATTGCGACTGTCTTTATCTGGCGAATTCGCACCTATACGCAGCAATTCGGACTTTAGTGAATAACCCCCTGTATAAGATGAAGAGTCAGGCTTCATTAACATATTCATAAGGATCCAATATGGCAGCCATAAGATACCAGGACCAGCATTTTTAGATGGCACTACTGATACTGGTTTGCTGCTTCACAATATAGTGGTTCAGGCTATGATTAGAGCACCTTAGTTTCTCTTTAAATACAGGGCGAGTGAACATCCCTCAGCAAAATTCATTGAAAAACACTAGGGAAATAAAAACACACACAACCCGTGTAATTCCCAATACTCGGGAAAGAAAAGTCAGGCTGACAGGGAAGATGACAGAGAGAAACACTGTATAAAGATACATTTGTTTAAATACATTTATATTTACATAAACATTTATTTTATTAGTACAACCTCAATTAGTATTAGAGTTTAGAGGTAACGGGTGCACTTTAGCGGCATTGAATGAATGGAGTGATGACCTGTCTGCCCTTTGTCATCTACTATTAGACTGATCCATGAGGATCCATAGCCATCCAATGTATCAACATCTGCCACTAAATGCCTTCTTTGGTTGATGGGATAGTTGTCATATGTCATTCCTGCCTCTGTATCCTCACTGGTCATGGTAGCATTCAATACTAAAATGGACATAGCCTTTCAAACAGTACTATAGATAGTCTGTCTTCTATGGCTTATTATTATGTCATACACTAAGGGGGTAATTCAGGAAACAGAGAAGTTACCTTGCGATGCTTCTCATCAGTTCACCGAGTTGGGTACGCGCTCCCTGGTCTCCTGCAAGCGGAGATCAGCGAACGCTTTAAAGGTACTTCGACAAGGTGAGGCAACTCAAGTGGTCACGAGGTGAGCCAAAGTACCTTTAAAGCGTTTGCTGATCTCCGCTTGCAGGAGACCAGGGAGCACGTACCCGTCTCGGCTCTTTCCTGAAATATCCCCTGGGGCGAAATTTATTAAAATCATAAGAATTACCAAAATCACAATATCGAACGATTTTTACCGATATTGCGATATCGATGTTATCGATATCGCAATTTTGACAATATCGATATTGCGATATCAAATGTTCCAGCGATTTGGAATTTTGCCATTGAAATCAATGGTTTAAACATTTCGTTCGAATTTCTATATCGATATCACAATATTGGTAAAAATACTTCGATATCGCGATTATCGATTTTGTTAAATCTCGCCCTTAATTCTTCAAATGCATTTATAGTTAGTGCATATTCAATCTGTGCTCCTGAACTTATAAATCGTGTACAGAAAGTAAGATATTTAGCCATTTAGCTTAAAAATAACAACATGGCTGTCATCAGCAAAGTTAAGAACAAACATAAAAGCAATACAATTCCTGACGTCAAAAGATAACATTTTTTTTACAAGTGCTGTATCTGAATAACCGCCATGCCAGTCCAAATGGGAATTTCGATTTTGATTTTGTTTTTCTAGTCCTTAAGGAGATTAAGGCAGGCTAGATAATTCTTGGCTGTCCAAATTGTTTTATTTATTTATATATTTTCTTATTGACCCTTTAAGCGAGAGGTCTCGCTAGCAATTTATGGGTAAATTTGACACGAGCAAATCAGAATGGAGATAATGAGTATCCGGCCTCTCGCAGTAGAAACACAAGCGAACTAATCTATTTCTCTAGTCAATCTAGCTCAATTAGAAAATTATAGGGCATTGTCAAAACAAGAACCATGAATAGCTGGCCTGTGAGCCACTAACCTTCTAAATAAAATCCCAACAAACGTTGCTCTGTTTTCCTCGTTTATATGCTCCACTTGTAACATCTCCAGCTTTGGAGTAATACAGATTATTATTTTCAACAGCCCTGACAGGGAACACACTGTGCCGCGTAGAGAATTTACTGGCACAATACCACTCTGCTCTAGCGGTTTACAGCAAGACATTGTCCCAACTTCCAACGGGGCTGAGAGGAAATTCCTGCTGAGACAATAAATTTTGCGTAGAAATTTCACAAGGGTACTCTCTAAATAATGGAATGTTCCAGACAGCAAAAGGAGAAGTAACAATTGGGGTGGGGTGGGGGGGATGAAGAATTTGAGGAATACAAAAATGTTATTAAAAGAAATGGAATTTCAGTAGTGAAAAGATAACAGATAAAATGTCAGCCTAATTATTGGTCTTAGAAAGTAATTAAAAAAAAAACAAACAAAGGGGGTTATTCACTAAAGTCTGAACTGTTGCGTATAGCTGTGAATTCGCCAGATAAAGACAGTCGCAATAGGATACTACAGTCGCAGTCGCGACTTTATTAAGGGAAAATTGTCACAATCTTAACTATAAAAAATTGTCGCGACTTTACAATGGGGAAATTGTAGCGGATTTACTATGGGAATTCGCTGTTTGCAAAATTCAACAGTTGAATTCGCACCTTAGTGAATAATCCCCTGAGTTCCTTGTTGCAAAGATGGGGAGTCATTTCTATTTCCTACCTTAGGACAAATGTCACATGTATTGTTTGGCGATTGCCGCTTTTCAAACAAGATAACAAAAACGAAGTGGTGAAGGGTCCCATTGACTGTAATGGTGATCATAACAAAAGCTTCATTACCGCATTAACTGAAGTGGTAACCACGCCTATTAGAATCTTAAATTAGAACTAAAGTGATAAATAGGAATAATATATATATACAGTCATGGCCAAAAGTTTTGTGAATGACACAAATGTTAATTTTTACAAAG